>NDFZ01002059.1:0-16214 GCA_002192655.3 Mamestra configurata | reverse complement strand
AGTACAGAGTCATCCTCAGAAGATCCAAGTACAGAGTCATCCACAGAAGAACAAACTACGGAGTCATCTTCAGAAGAGCAAACAACTGAGTTATCCACAGATGATCCAATTACTGAGTCATCCACAGAAGAACAAACTACGGAGTCATCTACAAAAGAACAAACTACCGAGTCATCCACAGCAGCGCAAACTACCGAGTCTGCCACGGAAGACCAGACTACTGAGGAGCTAACTACGCAAGATCCAACCCAAGAGATCACAACGTCAGAGCCAACTACCCCGGCGCCTATTGGCGATGGAGATACCAAAGGATTTTGGACCGCACTTACCATTACAATGGTGATTCTTCTATCACTCATAGTGTTAGCTCTAATTTGTCTGCTATTTTACGAGCTTGGAAGAAGAAGAGCCAAAGCTGCAGCTGCCAGAGCAGCTGTTGATAATGATGGTTTCGAAGATCTTCCTAGCGCTTTCAGAGTGCCAAGAGTAAGAAATGCATACTCTGACGCAAACCCATTGTCAAGAAGCAGTACATTTATACCTTAATAATAACCAATGTACATATCACTCCCTACAAGGTGCGAACCCTGCGAGGTTAAAAGTTACTGAAATACTTTGATTATCATAGCTCCAAAGAATCTATTACTTTTATTAATCTCAACAATCACAGCGGTAAAAAATTGTAAAAAGTTAAAAAAGCATTGTTTTAGCATTTCTTGTGTACCCATAATTATTTTTAGATGGCTTACACTGGTCATAAAACGATTGCAATTAATTTTAAAGTGATGGTAGGTGATGGAGGCTAAATAAACAACATGCTTAGAATAAACACACGCCATTGCTTTCTGCATAATCAAAGATACCTAAGTTTCCTCTTTAAGTTCCATTAATTTTCCATCAAAAACCAGTGTTTATTTTTGCAATTGTTTTTAATTCAGTGTAGCAAATTTTAACAACATCGTTACTCATTACTCATCTTTTAAATTATATAATCGTAATCATTGTTTATTTTATGAGAGCTCTATAAGTTAATTTGTGAACTGCATACTAGACCGCTTTCAAGTTGCATGGTGCGCTTATAAGAAGTGAGAGCTTATATAAAAATNATAAACAACATGCTTAGAATAAACACACGCCATTGCTTTCTGCATAATCAAAGATACCTAAGTTTTCTCTTTAAGTTCCATTAATTTTCCATCAAAAACCAGTGTTTATTTTTGCAATTGTTTTTAATTCAGTGTAGCAAAGTTTAACAACATCGTTACTCATTACTCATTACTCATTTTTTAAATTATATAATCGTAATCATTGTTTATTTTATGAGAGCTCTGTAAGAATACTTGCTCGAAGATTAGGAGTTTTGTATTATATCCAGCGCTGATCTCATATGTCTAGAAACGTTTACTAAATAAGACAAAGCTAGCTGATGTTTAGAGGGATCATTAATTAAATCAAACCCTTATGACATAAAGGATATTTTCTCCAGAATTCATGATTTCAAATACAAACAAAACAGCCACATTAATCAAGGCCAATAAAACTGGAATTTGAAGATAAACACTTTATGCTTCCTACAAAATTATCGTTTATAAAATATAGTATCTTATCAATAATGAATAATTAAGATACGTATTCGATCAAAATATACATATTAGAGATATCTACTCTGGGTCTATTAGTTGTAACTATTACATGTCTCGAAAAGAAATGATTCGCCGAGTTCTCATATTATTAATTTTCGTGGCTCATGCTGTAAGTGAATTATGTGTGAGGTACACATTCGAAGAAGATTTTAATGAATTGTTTACTAATGAGTTGGGGATCCAATGTATCTCCAGGCCATTTTGGATTGTGGGCACGTACAGCAATTTGGACTTGACTAGTCCAAATGAACACAGTACCTCATTTATTTCACCTCTAACAGAATTGAGTTGTGTGTCATCATTCATTTTTTCTATGACTGCTGGTGGAACCATAGAAGTGAACACTTATATGGAAGCAGCGACTGATTCTCCTGACCAAATTGTTGCTATTGCCAACCAGTTAGACATCAGTGGTGACAGGGTAACAGGAATGGATGCGAATTCAGCCTCGGATCCAAGCTTTGTGAGTGGATGGCACACTCTCAGGATGACCTTAACCGGAACAGAAACTTTTAATGGCTACGTAAGTATTTTTGTAGTGTTTTTGTGTTTGTCTACTGACTTGAAACCTTTAGTGTTTCTAAAAGTATCCGTCACATGCAACCACCACAGCTTTCAAGTTTAATTCTGACCCAGCATTTACCACCTATTTTCAAAAAAGCCACCAACTTCAAAATTAAAAACACGTGTAGTGTAAAATAACTTTAAATATTTTTATTAAGATTCGGAGGGGGTTTTTTTTCGTTGTACATATTTTTACTTTTAAGTATAATCAGAATACAACAAAATACATTTATTATAGAATTTCCCCTTATGCAAAAAGTAGCTAACCTTACTCTAATAACATTATTTCACGACACTAGCAAATACCTGGAAATATGGTGTTTGATCGTCATCCATTAAGGAGCTGTCTCCAAAACATATCAGACATATCCAACAGGCAGACACTCAGATGGTCAATTATAATATTATATTATTGGATTTGCAATGTTAATGTTACCAACAATTAATATCTTTAAAAACTGTTAAACTGTTCCCATCCGCTGAGTATTTCTCCTCTAGTCACATCAGATGGTCAAAGTCGGAGTGGTTTTGCAATGTTTATGTTACCATTATTTACCTTCCAA
Organism: Mamestra configurata; assembly: GCA_002192655.3. Taxonomy (NCBI): domain Eukaryota; kingdom Metazoa; phylum Arthropoda; class Insecta; order Lepidoptera; family Noctuidae; genus Mamestra; species Mamestra configurata. The sequence continues at coordinate 13,444 of NDFZ01002059.1, read as the reverse complement.
CAACAAAATGTCTTTAAACGCAGAAGTTTCAGTCATTCCTGAGCAGATCATCTCCTCTCTCATATAGTCGGTTAAAAATAAAACGAGTCTTTGAATTTTTAAACATTATAAATACGAATATTTAAATAATAATAATATTTCTTTATTATCAGGTAACTAAGGCCCATAGATAAAATACACAAATTAAACATACTAAAAATAAATAAACTAATACATATTAATCTTGCTTCCACAAAATATAACTTATAAGTAAACGAACACAATCAAAATAACATTCCATTTACAATGTCTAACGGGCTTCTGCTAGTTGGCTTCGGCTGTCGTACGCCTCCAGATTCGGTCTGGGCTAAGATCAAGTATCTGAGGACTGTTTTGTCAGTAGAACTTTTCTTTTAAAAATGCGTTTTTTATCTTGATGCGGTTCTGGAAAACGTATATTTTGTGTTATTAGTCAAAGTCAAAGTAAAAGTCAGTATTTATTTCAAATAAACCATTATCAGGTACTTTTGAATTGTCAAAGTCAGTCCGTCAAAAACATGAAGCTATTTGCACGTTCGAAAGCGTAGATCTCTATGGAGAAGAACGTGCAAGAAACTCCACGGACACTCTTTTAAATCATTTTATGTTTACAAAAATCCTGGTTACATAAACCTTGTTGCTTCTATATATGAGAACAATGTAAAGAAAGAAAAAAAAAAATTTATAGTATGAAATATTAAAATGAGGCAGTGGCAACCAAGGGATGACCAGTCTCCACTGACGGCGCCCGTTCACGAACATGACGCGTGCATCAGCACCATTCAGCTCAACCATTTTGAAGGGAACTGAATGATCCGATACACGCGCCACCATCAGCGAGACATTGGAGTGAGCATGACACACCCTCAACTGCCCCTGCTATTTCATGTCAAACAAGGAAACTATCTATTAACATAATGGTCCAGGGTTCTCACATTTACAGAACTTGAAATAAAAATTGCTTCTACATTATATAAAACTATGAATATCAATCTGAAAAGACAGAAAAAGAAAAGTTTATTCCAAACATAATATAAGATTATGCGGAATAGTATTATTATTAGACATAAAAGAGGGTGAGCATCTCTTCCAAATATAAAACCTAACTAGTGGAACCAAGCGGCTGAGGCTGTGGAGCAGGACCGGCATTTAGCCAAGCATTTTTATCAAGGATATAATCTTCCAGTTTATAATATGCCTGTCTACATAGAGTGCGTTTTATGCATGTTTTAAATTTTTTCTCATTCAGTTCGAGAATCTCACGTGGTATTTTATAATAAAACTTAACACTATATCCCATAAAATAAGTATGTACTTTAGCCAATCTGAATCTGAATGAAGTAAGAGAACTAATTTAAATCTAAAAATACATGATTCATTAAATACAACATTGTTAGGAAATATTACGAGGTTCAAACCTTACTGCCCTGGCCGTTTTTCAAGAAATACCTAAAAAAAGTTTGCATAAGGCAAACATACCTATTGTAAATATAAAATTATCGTGTCACAGTGTTTATTACCAAACTCCTCCGAAACGGCTTGACCAATTCTTATGAAATTTTGTGACGCAGACGAAGTTGCGTGGGTCAGCTAGTAAAAGCATAAAAGTCGGCCAAGTACGAGTCGGACTCGTATACGAATAGAAGAGTCATATGAATAGAATAAAATACTCTTGATTATGTACACCATATAAGTGACAGAAAATATAGATTAGAAATTTTATCAACAATAACATTCTATCAATATTTTTTTTATTTGTAATTATTTTAGCATAANTGAATAGAATAAAATACTCTTGATTATGTACACCATATAAGTGACAGAAAATATAGATTAGAAATCATCATTCTATCAATATTTTTTTTATTTGTAATTATTTTAGCATAAGTACATTAAGATAGAATTTTTAGTTTTTAAACAATTTACACACAAAGTTTGATTTTGTTATGTATACCTACTGTTTTTACGATTAACCAAAACAATTATAACGCTTAGCAAAAAGTTTCTTGTATGGGTCTCCTGTCGGAAGCTGTGAAGTACGAAATCGGTATTCACCCTACGGGTTTTGCTATTTCAGTGTTAGCCCAGAGTAAAAGTATATTTTTTTACTATTGATAGGCACGCGTTTGACCACTATCTCACCTGATAGTAAGCGACGAAGTGGTCGAAGATGAAGCACGCTTTCCTAGAAATAACCTATTCACTCTTGACANAATCGGTATTCACCCTACGGGTTTTGCTATTTCAGTGTTAGCCCAGAGTAAAAGTATATTTTTTTTACTATTGATAGGCACGCGTTTGACCACTATCTCACATGATAGTAAGCGACGAAGTGGTCGAAGATGAAGCACGCTTTTCTAGAAATAACCAATTCACTCTTGACTTAAAGACTCCCAGGTTGTAGAACACAGACTCTGGTAGGGAATTCCACTCCTTAGCTGCACATAATGTTGTTCATAATGATGAGTAAAATTACCCATTTTAGGTATTGCGTTCATTCTGGCCCAAGCTAGCAGGTATGCGTACGTTCAAAGTACATACTATACTAACAATGGTTTATCCGACATATTTTGTCACTGAGAAGATATGTAAAGTCTATGGAGGCTCTGTGATCCCTAGTCCATCTGATTGGGAAATGAAAGAAAACAGCATGGCCGCGCCTTTTGAACTTTCCAGCCTGTATAAGCCTGTCCGCTCAACTGTATGTTTAACTTTGCATTAAACCTCACTGTCTTTGTTTCAGATATCCATTATGGGCACGGCATCTCCAGATTCGATTGTATTAGTCGATTCATTCCGTTATATACCTCCAGGTATGGATGAAAGTGAATGTCAACTCTACGAAGACATTACCACTCCAGATCCGACATCCGTCCCGGACCCTGATCCAATGCCCGACCCAGACCCAGATCCACCACCCGTCCCGGACCCAGATCCAACACCCGTCCCGGACCCAGACCCAACACCCGTCCCGGACCCAGATCCAACACCCGTCCCGGACCCAGATCCAACACCCGTTCCGGACCCAGATCCAACGCCAGTCCCTGACCCAGATCCAACACCCATCCCGGACCCAGATCCAACGCCCGTCCCGGACCCAGATCCAACACCCGACCCGGACCCAGATCCAACGCCCGTCCCGGACCCAGATCCAACGCCAGTCCCTGACCCTGATCCAACACCCGTCCCGGACCCAGATCCAACGCCAGTCCCTGACCCAGATCCAACACCCGTCCCGGACCCAGATCCAACGCCTGTCCCGGACCCAGATCCAACGCCCGTCCCGGACCCAGATCCTACACCCATCCCAGACCCAGATCCATCGCCCGTCCCGGACCCAGATCCAACACCCGTCCCGGACCCAGATCCAACGCCCGTCCCGGACCCAGATCCAACACCCGTCCCGGACCCAGATCCAACGCCTGTCCCGGACCCAGATCCAACGCCCGTCCCGGACCCAGATCCAACACCATATCCATGTCCAACACCACCTATTGACAGTGAAGATACGAAAGGATTTTGGACCCCCCTTACAATCACAATGCTGGTTCTTTTATACCTCATAGTCTTAGCCCTAATATGTCTACTGTTTTACGAGATTGGACGAAGAAGAGCTAAAGCTGCAGCAGCTGCAGATGATTTCGATTTCGAAAGTCTCCCGAGCTCGTTCAAAGTACCTAGAGTAAAAACTGTTTTCCCTGATGCCAAAACTAATCCATTCGCAAGAAGAAGTAGTTGGTAACTGCAACCTGCGCGATTAATTGTTTCTGGAAAACTTATTGAGACACATAAGGTGTGATTTCGTAACCGACTGCAGGCGCCAGCAGCAGGCGACGTGTCGCCGCGACGTAGACGACGTAGACGTAGCCGGTCTATTCTGTGACTACATCACCGTGAAAGCTTAGGTGGAGTGAGCGTGAACTGACCGGTCATTCCATCTTGTTTGTATATATTCACAGCTCACTTCGTGTTCACTTCCCCCTAAATGTACACGGTGAGATTTTTACAGAATCGCACTACTGGTTTCTTAGTATTGAAGATATACAATCATCGAACGTTTAAAATGTTACACAATCATCACACCTGTCAAATTTTAGAAGTACCTATTTTTCATATTTTCGTACTCACTCTCATAGTCATTTTGACTCTAAAGGAGTAACCAATTTAGTATTAAGGATTTTCCAATTGAAAGACGGACAGAAACTAATAATGTTTCCGTACCTTTGGCTTCTATGGTTTATCTTAATTTTTTTTTGTAGCGAACATATATTCATCAATTTAAGATTAATTGTCATCCACTGTTAATCTTAAGTGAGCTATATTTTGTGAGTCGGTACATCGGCTTCAAGTTTTGTGGGGGTTTAACAGTCGGGTTTAGAATAGTCAGACCCGAATGAACAAAATAAACCACGCAATGAGGCGACTTCCTGGTCTTACATGCTTTCTGCAAAGACATCTATTATACGAAAGCTAAATTACCTAGTCCAGAAAGTAGGAGTGCGCTTTAGAGCCGCGACCGTATCTCCCCACTAAATTTGAATAAAAAGCTATGAGGCTTATGCTTAAACACTATACTGTGCATTATCTATAAGTCATCGGTCTCAAACGCCTGACTAATACAAAAGAGATGTTAATTTATATTGTGCAACTTTAAGCAAAGAATTCTGGCTAGCATCACAAATTGATATCTACATCGGTAGTGAAATAACAAATACTGTAAGAAGTAGGTAGTTTATTGTAATTTATATGTTACGCCCAAAGATCGACAACGCTCTATGAACGAAAAATAGTATACTTATAAATTATTATTATTGTATTTAGATATAAGTACCCATGTTATAAATTATGACTAAACTATATTAAACCATTATGTACTCGAATATTATCTTTTTGTAAATATTAATATACTTATTTGTAAATATAAGCGAATTATGATTTATATTTAGAACTTTTATTTTTTTCTCAATATTTGAGTTTAGCGCCATCTAGTGAGGATGCTGTGAACATATGGTAGGTGGCATCTTAACGTAATTTCGTTTTTTCTTTCTTTTCACCGTCTTGTAATTCAGCATTATAATAATTGATAGATTTTTTTTTAAATCAGCATAATAATGACCAATATGTCTTCTCAACATTTTGTTAACCTAGATATCTATAGAGGATAGGTAGGTTGGCCTACCTCAAATAAATGGAAGATATAAATTACATTCTGGTGATTAAATAAAAACCCGAACAACTGCATCTTGTACTGTGTAGGATTATGGTGCATAAAGTAGGGAAGTACATATTTAGATTTTAATTAGATAAAACAAAATAGTAATTTTGTCAAGCTAGTCTTTTTATTTATTTTAGACAGATAGATACATAAAACTGATGATAACAATAATGTGAAGAAAAGACTTAATGTTGCTTCACTTTCAACAAGTAAGTACCAAAATCAAAAGAGACCAGGAAAATTGTTATGAGAACAATGTGCGTGATACATTTAAAAAAAAAAATCAAACAAAATATGTTGCCATATTCAACAAAACTACTCTTCTTCTTGAAGATGACGACAGATGCTTAAGTCTGAAAATGTCCACTGCTTCCTTTGACTTTATCTATGATGTAGAAGATAAGTATATCTTAAGAAAGGTCTCAGTTCAATTAAGTAGCGTGATTGTACCAAATCACAGATTTTAAGGAATATCTACAAATATAGAAAAGCTCTAGTTATCAGGGATCAACCTGGCAACTGACTGGTGAGTGCCCATGGTGGTGAAACGCCCCACACTGAACAGCATTCAATTTTAAAAATTCAAAAATTATTAATGGAGAACAACCGTCAGTCGTCATCTTGTACAGACGCCAGCACATCAAGTTAAACGAAACTTTCAAATTTTCCCAATCAACCTTGAACCTATTGCTGCAGCGACAAAGTTGAAAATCTATTAAAGAAATTTGACAGATTGTTGTAGCTTGATGTGCTGGCGTCTGTACGATGATATTGAAAAGAAAGTATTTCTACAAGAACATTGTTGTCGACTTTTGACAACTTTTGACAACGATATCAACCAATTAGAATCGTCTGTTTTTTTATATCGTATCTTGACTTTGCTCATGTGGTGTTAAACGAAGCTTTGAATTTCTTAGATACGCGTAGAATGTATATTTAATAACACATCTAACCGGATCCGGTAAACAGTGGTAGTTACGGTACATCTAGTGGAAATAAACACGTTGTTTCGTTGCTTTGCTTTCCCGTTTAGGAACCTTCCCTGCATACCTCAAGCGGCAAAGCAGAAGAAGCAAACTTTAAGAAATGAATGAAGAAAAACCATGTGATGTTTCAATAATATTTTAGATTGACTTGATCCGATTGTTTCGAATCCCGCCTAATGAATCCTGTCAATACGTTACTCGAAATAACTTTTTCTATAACACAACAATGTAATAAGACTTTGAATGACATCACACTACGCAAAGACAAATAAAAAACGAGACGAAATTAAAAACTTCCGACACATTTTTTCATACAGGTAGGTACAGTTACACAAATACTTGTCATTACACGAAATCAAATCTGTTACGTGACTCGAAATACCTACTCGTTTCGTACATATTTTTTTTCACATAGATACTTACATAAAAAAATATGAAGCACGTACAATAACGAGGACGATATATTTATAAAAATGGCTAAATTGGTTCTTATTTCCTCTGTTACTCATGTTTAAGAGACATGCAGTATATGACGATAAAAATATCAAATAGGGCTGATTTTTCATGGATAATTATAACTTTTCATTTTAGGATTGTTATTCCTCTATCTATCACATCAAATCTGTAATATCAAAATACTTGACAAGAGGATATGCATATAAAAACAGAGTGCTCCGCAAGCGGTCCATAGGCGGGATTGTCATAATTCTCTTTGAGACCATGAAGACTGAGAGTTAATAAAACCGTGTCAACTTAGACCAACAATAAATCGATTAATACAATAATAACATAATAATATATTATTTATTGAGAGCAACGATGACTCATATAGTGTTAGTAACAATAAATAAACTTATAACTATGTTAGTGATCACATACAATCACAACAACAATTACAAAAACACACAACAAATAAAACTATTACTTCAGCATTCCAGCTGAGATACCTGCTTTCATATGAGGTCCAGCCTGCCAGCAATCTTGCCCAGAATGCTGTTGGAACTGGCTCGCACCCTGCGCACCAAGGACGCACATCTTTTACGCATTAATACATAAAAGCAATCAATACGCATTTCCTCAAACATCCCTGATGCGCTACTGAAGCGAGGCAGCCCCATCAACACCCTGAAAGCATTATTATACAGTATGCGAAGGGCACCGTACGATCTCTGCGTAATATAGTGTGGACCTGACCAAAACAGCAAAAACCTCTGCTTTGACTCAGTTTTTGAACTTAGCTACTTAAGCAAAAATCTATTGATATTTCGGATACTGTTTGATATTTACATGTGGAAGTGGATAGTGACAGGCACTATATATATTAAAATATAAGTAATATGAAACTCTGTTTAGCATACATGGTGAAGAGTTGAAGCTGGAGGGGAAGTATCTGACCTAATAAATGATTAATGAGACAAACATTTTAAAACTTGGGCGTTTCATGAAATAGTTTGTGGACTTATAACTAACAGTTAGTGCAGAAAGTAATAATTGAAGTAAATAAACTATTGATAACATCGATCTCTTTGGTTAGTTTGTATTTGCCACATAATGAAACCTCATACTCTCAATTACAACGATTACGATTCGCAGTATTCTTTTTTTATTTATTTGTGTTGAGCACAAAACTGCGTGGGTTCACAGTCAGATTTTGATTCATTGCTTCGTTTGGTATTTCCCTCGTAAGCTTGCATCCCAAAGTGGCCTTGCAAAAATATATTTCTATAGCATGACAAACTTGAAATTGCTTTAAATAGACAAACTGGTAAAATTATAAGGTTACATATAATTTTATGGGAAATCCGAAAGGTCGCGGTCCCATCTATATGCCTATTCTTAAACTGCTCACCATCCTTACTAATATTATAAACGCGAAACTTGTAGGTTTGGATGTATGGATGTTTTTGTAATTCTTACACGCAAAAACTACTGAACGGATTTGGATGAAATTTAGCACACATTTTGTTTATGATCTCGATTAACACATAGGATTTTATGCCGATATTCCCACGAGATCAAGACTTACGCGGGTGAAACCACGGGGCTGCCGATAGTGAGACATAAAGGTGGCTGTATATTGTATTGGCAATAATAACGAGGTCATCGACATCAACCTTGACGATCATAGTAAAAGGAAACGCGATATTATAATGCTGTTTTCTCTCAGGCGTATATTATGTTTCCTAATATAATGTACAGGATAATGTTTTAGGACGGAGGCGAAGGAGCGACGAGCAACATACATATTATACGTAAATACTGCAAAAAAACAATATCTTTCACTATTATGGCAGGTCAAGATTAAACGAAAAGTGAAGTGTCATACTTTTTTAACAATCAGCCATAATAAATTGTTATCTATTATCTTGATATCACCTTAGCTGTTCTGCAAATGATTATAGAATACCTACTGGTCTCTTATCAGTTTAAAGAATGCTCTAAAACCGAAGAAATAGTAATGTAAATTCTCACTGCTATTGTCTAACTTTATGTCAGATTTATTTTTTTTAGTATGGGAAATCATCAAATGACTTCTTCCGCTCTGGGTGGAGGAGAAGGGCGTGTCAGACTCTTACTGACTAAAACCCATCCATGTTCCTTCTAAAGCCTTTAGCGTTCCAGGGCCGCGGTGACTCTTTCGAACAAATTTCGCAACCTATGTCANCGTGTCAGACTCTTACTGACTAAAACCCATCCGTGTTCCTTCTAAAGCCTTTAGCGTTCCAGGGCCGCGGTGACTCTTTCGAACAAATTTCGCAACCTATGTCAGATATCTACTGCATAGATGTTGAATGCAATATAATGCCTACAACCTCGCTATACACCACGGCTTCTATTAGTAACGTTACAACAAACCACGTTATTAATCGCACACAAGCTATATTTAAGTAACGTAAAACCCAATTAGCAATACCAGATCACGCAAGAACCATGAACCCAATGCGTCATAATAACCATATACCAGCAGTCTAGGTGACCAAGCTTATGACGAGCTGATGGCCATTACAGCGGAGTCAGAAAAAACCCAATGCCCTGTGTTCTTGACACAAATATTCGTAAGGCATAATAACACGTAATAGCTGACAAGACAAGGCTCTTGTATAAATTTACAATGGGCCATGACGTCGTTGGTGTGACAGATGAAAAGAATTGCCAGGGGTGTCTTTGTGGACGGCGTCAGTACGAAAAGCAATTATATTTAACAAACAAACCTACGTGATGATAGAGGACTATTATGAAAAAATACAAACAAAATAAAATTAGATTAGTGACGGAAGTTAACAAAATAATCTATGGAATCGCGATTATAAATAAAGTGAGTAAATTAATATATTCAATCAAGGCTTATAGTTATAGTATAATACAGAAATTGACCAATGTTACGTATGCCAGTAGTCCAGTACCCGTGCCAATAAGTAAAGGAAGAGGAATTTGCAGCGCGCGAATTTGGATGCTTTTATTCACGAAGCTTGTGTACTTACTTGAGTATACCACGCTTGTAATGATGAACTTCACTTAAAACAGTGACCCTTTACATCTTACGAACAGCAAGCACGTAACTAAGCAAATACTAAGTGAGAACGAAGCATTAAAGCAAAATTATAAAGAAGAAGAAATAAAAAGAGTTTATTTGCGACAAGCATGACGCATACCAAAAAAATAAAATAAACTAAATTACAAAAGTTATGCAAGTTGGGAAGATTACTGAAAATTACTCACGCTTGGTTTCTGTTATTGAATTTAAACTGCTCCGGTATCTGATATAAGCTGCATGAGTCCTGGTCTACTTACATTCCTTTGCCGGAGACTATCTTCCTCGGTCGAAGGTTCGATTCTCGGCCCCTGTCACTCAACTGGTACCGGCCAACTGAAATAGAAAACTCACCATCGTACGTTTTCCTGGCCCTGAGAGCCTAGCACGAATGTTTTCACGTATAATACCGTTACAATATCGTTAACGTAAGTGAATTTCGAATATAAAAACTACAACCCCATAGTATTTTGGTTTAATTTTATGCGACATGCACAATTTGTATCATACAAAAATATGAATATAGTATCCAATTTAAATAAATATTATGTGCGAAACGAGTATTAATACGTCAAAAACATTCGTGCTAGACCCTCTGATGCTAATTCATTTTGTAATCGGCGCATTTTATTATTTTATGCTTTCCTATACAAATTACACTAGTACTTACAATTTATGCAGAACCACTTTGAATTTTCCGGGACGACTCACACTGATTTAATTTGCGGATATTTTTCAATGCAAATAATTACGTTTTTTTATGGTAAAACATTCCAAAACGAAATTAAACTTTGATTAAGTAAATTGCATTAACGTGAAAATAAAAGAAAATATCACGACTTTTTTCATATTCCTTCGTCACTTAAGTAACGCTTAGAACGTCAAGTATTAAGAAAATTTCTTCCGCAAAGGTTTTTTACGGTAAACGTAACTTGGGACAAAGGGAAATTAGGAGCATTGGGGAACAAAGCGAAGAGGCCGACCACAAAATAAGCGAAGAGATTCTACCACTGGACTCTGATTTAGTGAGTTATTTGTTTTAGAAAAATGTTACAAATCTTTGAAACGAATTCCTTGAATTCGTTTAGGTCGTTTCGCAAACCGATGAAATCGTAATCCTAAAAATAAGTAAGCTGTCATTCACCTAAAAGCGGAAAAAACCTTGTAAAAAATAAATAAATAAAAGCTCCTAAAAATCAGAACAAACGAGTGACATCGTAAAATCTACGTATATTTGGTTTTCACCAAGGTTTATGGTCAAAAATCTGACTCATGCTAAATATAAGTTCATTGAAGCAACTAATTTAGACTAGTTCGGATATAACGTCTAATAAGGAACTGGTAGACCTTGATAAGCCCTTTTTTGAAAACAAATTCAAACAAAAAGTTAGTGATTCCGGTCTTAACGGAAAAAATACATATAGGTATACGCAAGAATTTTATATCCAATTTTGCTAGGTATGAGAATTATAGATGTACTTAGCACTTTATGTGGGACCTTTGACGTCTGCTACTCAACATGGGGATGTTGAGTAGCGGACGTCAAAGGCAAATAAATAAGTTATGTTTTTCAAACCATTTCAGGATCTCAATACCAACCATAATACACGAATGATTCATTTGGTATGAAGTAAATAATTAAATCATAAACAAAACAGGTGAGACATTGTGAATTCCTCATAAACAGTACGAAACGTCAGATCGAGTTCTTGAATACATAGTAGTTATGAATGTTGATCGCAGAGCGAAATATAATTGGGGCAAGCGAATAAAATTAAAACTCCCAACGAAGACTCCCCACGAACTCGCCAAGATAATTGGTCGCGAAAGCAGAAAAACAAGATAAAATTAATGTGCCACCATCAAAACACTTCAGCATTTCTTAATTAAGCACCCACTTAGGACGCTTTGTTTGTTATACTGAGTTGGGGATGCGTTTCACTTTAATATACTTAGGGGGTGTGAGTGACAAAGGTTTTGTTTCTATGAACAATGAAATGGTATCCTCGTGTTCTTTGCTCTCGCGGACAAAAAACTCAATAGGCAGACATAGTACGAGTATCTACTGGCGTTTTCCCTCGGCTTCGCTCCTATGGCCTCAAATCAAATCCATCCAATAGAAACCCATGCGTTGGTTTCTATTCTGAGAATACAATATTTCACCACCTACGATTAAGGTCCCGTTAATTTACTTGGCAGATAATCCATACACATTATGTTCCATTTTCGAATTCATTCGGTGATTAGAGGCTATTCGAAGGTCTTGAAACAGGCCCTAGCTTTCTATTAGTCAAATTATATTTGTACTCAGAGGGCCAATTCTGCAAATTTTTAAGCAACGTTCGCATTCGCAAATCAGTCGCAAACTGTCAAAAAAGCCTCAACAATCCTATTTTTTATAGAAATTAAAAATAAGTAGAATTGCCCCACTGTTCAGTAGGTAATTCCAAAGACAAAGACTACAAATAAATAAACAACTATAATAATAGTCTATACTCTTTATAACATTAGTTTTGATAAACTAGTTGATATCGGCGGTCAACGGAAAACTCGATTCTAAGAAATGTTTGTTTACCGCCCGTTAATAGAATATCCTCAAAACGTGCCTCAATCAAAGCTAGAATTAAGCAAGCCTTAAAATGCGTTAGATAGAAGCTGATTAAAACCAAATTTAAATTTCATATAAGATTATAGTTACCTACATAATCATCGTAGCAAAGGAATCTTGCAATTAGTTATAGTAATTTATTATTTCCAGTTACGGATCTTTTCGAGACTACGTTACGGATCGTTTCGCTTGCCGCGATCGGTCTGTGGATGGGTGACCATCTTAATATACAGATACTCCTCTGTGCCTCGGAAAGCACGTTAAGCCGTTGATCCCGGCTGCCATTTGTAGATCTTTGGCAGTCGATTGACATTCTGTCAGGGGAAGCGTGGTGAAGGAGAATGTCAAAGCAAATAATGACAATCCCGTGTCAATATTATGTATATACGGGATTATCAAACACTAGCGTTACTGTCACGTGATCAATAAATATAATATATACAACGTGAAACAGAATAAACGCAACACCTCTTATTTTGTACACCACACTTTGTTACATTGTACTCATCATTATGAACAACTTTTACTATGGGACCAACATTGAAATGGCAAAAAAAAATCGACTCCCCCTTACATTTCTGTGCGCATAATTCGACAAAATGTCCTGAACAGCTGTTTTTTTTTTCGCGATTTCATAATGATGAGTACAGTGACACTTAAGAGGTGTTGCGTTTATTCTGTTACACGTTGTATATAACTCTTCCGTAACTGGTGACTGAGTGATTGAGTGACTGACAGACAACGCACAGCCAAATACAAAATCTTAAAACATATGTATAAATACTTATAAATACCATAAACACTAATTATTTTAGTTAAATATTTATTTAAAAAGCGCCTTCATCCTCTCTCCTATTAATAATAAACTTTGCTGTGCCCGACAGAGTCCATAATTGATTCGATGTTTTTAACATACCAACTGTTATGTATACACATTATCGAATGCAATAAAGTATTGAGTATTGAGTATATAAAACTACTGATCGTAGAAAGCTGCAACTGCAGCATTTAGGTTCCTTGGGGAGCACTAATAGAGAATCTTCTAGTTTCCCGTTTAAAATAAAGGATATGCGCGTACGAAGTCG
>NDFZ01002057.1:0-16199 GCA_002192655.3 Mamestra configurata | reverse complement strand
AATATATCTACTACCTGAGTTGGTTCAACGAGTGGGTTTGTGAAATTGAAGATGTTTTAGGAAGAGTATCTAGTCGGTGCTGTATGCCGTGTTCACTGAGGCGATAGGCGACTTCACTCTGTTCTGTTCAAAAGGCATTCATTTAGATGTTTACTAGTTTTACCATAATCAGTCAGGGTTGTGTTACTTTTGACGCACACCATCTACAGTCAGGTCTACAATCCATCCGTTGCCATATTCGACGACAGTTTTCTACAAACAATTTGTTGAAAATGTTTGGCTTTTCAAGATAAACTGTGGCGTTTAGTCATGGATGTGGAACTGTGTGGAAGTCGCTTAACTGCGGGAAATGAGTTGTTATGGTACTGTAAGCGATTGCCCAGATGCCCATCCTACTACAACTTAGTCTCCTGCACTCTGCAGTTCATTTACAGGATGTTGAATATCAATAAAAATATATGATGTATATAGTCTTCCTGACCGATTTCGGCCATGGCGGCAACTCTCAACCGAGACCAGCCATCGGCCCGTGACATATTTAGTGCACAAGTGTGTGTGCAAACACAGGTGCACTTCCTCTTCCATCACTCTCATATTCCGATGGGACGGCAACCCGACACGACCGGAGAGAGATCAGGCGCAGGACCAAAGACTTAACGTGCTTTCCGAGGCACGGGGGTGTCACACCACCAACTTCCAAACACCGGGCTGTCATTGAGAAATTCCTATTGGAAAAGCCCAATGACACTTTTCTCCCGACCTGGTTAACTGCCCTGATATAGAACAATAATTGTATGTAGGTGTGGTGTGGTGTGTGTAGTGACTCTGATCTATTAACTACAGCCCCTACAGGAATGGATAAAATACTGTTTATGGATATGCACACCATGAGTTACAGAAAACATTACATAGAGACAGCTGAGTGACACAACGGGCGGCCTTATCGCTACATGCGATATTTTAAAAGACAACCTTTGGACGGATTTAAAAAACCGGCCAAGTGCATGTCGGACCACGCACAGTGTAGGGTTCCGTAGTTACCCGTCCCCTAAACCATGTCAGAAAAATAGTAAAATGTACTTCACTATTATTAGATTGCAAAGTTACAAATACACTTGGTTTTAAGTCATTTTTTATGGAATTATTAGGTTTTTTTTACTTATCCAGTTCCTTTTTTTTAAGTTGATCGACAATTACTTGTTGACTTGTAAAGCCGACTTAGCTGTGATAGTTTTCCTTTTAAATTCATTATATATGTTACTAACATGACCTATCCAACGGCACCCCCCACACCATAGCCACCCTAAAAAAAAATATTTCAAGATTTTATTTTACCATTTTGTCGGCGTGATTAATATGTATAACCATACCAAATTTCAACTTTCTAGTGCTAAGCGTCTCTGTGCTAAACCTCGGACGGACAGACAGACAGACACACAGACGGACATGGCGAAACTATAAGGGTTCCTTGATGACTACGGAACCCTAAAAAGAGAAGAGACAGTACCTGCGACGCTAGCTACGACATTAAATGTACTCCCTTAATTAATAGGCCATAAAAAAAATTGGTTCATCTATGAGTTCAGTGGATAAGTTAGCTCTATAAAACCGCGGATCTAGACTCACCGCGAAGGAAGAGCATAATCTTTTCTAAAACCGACCTAAGAGTCAACTTCCTAAAACCTATTACTAAGCCTCCGTGGTCCATCCGTCGCGTCCGTCCGTTTGTGTCAGCGGGCTGTATCTCAAGAACCGTAATAGGTAGACAGTTGAATTTTTCACAGAGTGTGTATTTCTATTGCCGCTACAACAAGAAATAATAACAATTAAACTTAATATTAAAGGGTGCTCCCATACAAGAAACGTGTTTCTTTCGGTTTTTGGTACGGAATCCTTCGTGTGAGTGTCCAACTCGTGTTCTTTTTCTACATTGTATTACTACATTTTTAATTGTTGCATTTTTACCCATATTTATACTTATTATTTTATTTGTATATTTATTTTATATATGCTCCGTGAGTGTTTGATAGTATCCGTGGCACCACTGACTGGCCCTATCAGAATACCAGCGCTGCGTTATTTATTTTTTAGAAATCGCAGCATAAGCTGAGATAGGGACCATTTTGGCCTCGCACAGATAATTATTTTTTTTTATTTTTTTTGTCTGTTTAGTTATTAATATTATTTTACTGGTTTGTTTGTCTTGTGCGAGTCCCAAATAAACATTTTTCTTTCTTTCTTCCTTTCATTGTCCTTACTTTCGTTGTGGTCACTGCGGCTGCCGGTCCAAGCACAATAAAAGAACTACTTCGTTGAATAGCTTGTTCACTACGATAAGACGTTGCGTTTACTGTCACCTCTTTCCTTCGTTAAGAGCTACATCAATTAGGCAGTCGTCTCTCTTGATACATTTACTAATTACGCGATCTTTCATTTCAGATTAGCATTGCCGGCAACTTTCTGTTGTGGAGGCTGGTTTTATTTTCTCTTTATACTTATTCTTAGGCACCTATCGAGTCTGAATAATGTAAGTGCAATATAACTTCATAAAACGAACGATTACTGTAACTCCGTCGGCCGGTCTCAGTTTCAGGGGTAAACGACCTGAATCAATCGTCTGAGTCCATTCGCTATATTTTTTGTTACCTAACGCCGGTTCTCGAACGCTGGTGGACCACTAAAGTCGATTTTTAGCTGTTAATTAACTGTACGTTCTACGAATTCGAAATATTATATTATTATTAGTTTACCTACTAGAAATATGAACGTTGCCTACGTTTATTGCTTTTGTTTTGATCGCGTGACCATTGTGCGTTATAGAGAAGGTTTATTCGAAGATTCCTACGCCTTCAGAGTTTTCTGATTAGATAGGTAACCTATCTATAACAAAATTCACATCGCAGAGATATTTTGTATGACTGATGTTTCCATTCCTACAAAATTGCTAAACAAATAGGTAGGTTAGGTACCTACCTATTCAATAAATATTCGCGTCATTAGGCAAGTGCTAAGTTAGATAAATAGTTACTTAGGTAATGCCTATTTTTTGCTTTCTGACAAACCTCAATGACGCCTCCGCTCTTAGTCATGCATGAATGTGTACCCATGTAGATTTAGCTTGCTTTTCGAGTTCAAGCGAGTCCGAAAAATGGACAAAATGTGTCGTATAATAATAATGTATAGTAATACAATTTTGTAACGTGTGTAATTCTAATTACGTTGATGTTGTTTACCTACAAAGACAGCAGGTGGGTAAAGTGATCCACTCATTGACGCCTCCAAGCTAGGAGACATTGATCTTTAGTAGGTGTGTGCCGGTATGTAGGCCAGAGCGCAGTCTGCGGCCTATTGAGAACAGAAGCACACACAAGAAAATCTATTTTTTATCGTGCTCCAAACTAATTAGCCGACTTGAAACGATGTTTTCGCTTCAGCCACTCCTGAACCATGTGCAGCCGTCACTTTCATTTAACATAATCCGATTTATTTCAGTCGACGGATTTCATTATTCGTTTTTGGTACAGCACTACTCTGACGCATGGGTTAACGCGGGTCAATTGTTGTATCTATGTTCGTAAGGTTAATTTTCACGCGGGAAACACACACAGACGGAGGAAACAGCGTAAAAGCGCAGCGTGAAACTCCCTCGTCAATGCAGCGTCCCAAAATAAGGCGCAACTAAATATAGAGACGTAGGAAATGCCTTTATAACTAGATTAGTATCAGTTTGTCACTGTGTATTGTAGGCGGGGTAGGATATGGAAGTACTCACCAGAATCTTGCGCTCGCATGTTACAGCGTTTGGCGGATACGTGTTTATTTCACTGATATTATTTTGGTTCGCGTTGCCGCTCGTCGCTCGCGCAGATCCCGGTCGTGTGGCGCCCGCCCGGGCGGTGTGCCGACTGGCGCGCCGCGGCTGCGCTCGCGTTACCTCACTGTGTGCGTGTGTGTCGCGACACGGAGCGCGCACTGTGTCGCACTCTTCAGCAGCGGATAGCCGCACGCGCTACGTCACAGCCCTTCTTGACCATCATTACCGTGTCCGTAGGGAAGCCACACCACTGCACCATCCGACACACTCTCGTAGACTACACTGGTACAAATTCGCATCTGTGTTTTTTGTTGTTATGTACCAAGTGAGAATGTGAAACGAAGTCGCGAGCGTGTGTTGTTGGAATACGCGTTGCGCACGATTCGCGAACTATTCAACCATTGAAATACTGAATCGATGTTTGGCTGCTCTACATCGGATCTTGCTTATGGTTACTGCTTTGTATTTGCCGATAATATAAATACCATGTAAGTAGCTACGTACCTACCTAAGTAAAGAATTATTCTGCATCACTGTCTAGCAACACAACCTTACTTACAAAATAAACAGTAGGTACCTAAATCTGGATTTACCAGTGATAATAAAACGCTTGTGTTTAAACGCCTACCAGAAAAAAAATCGGAAATATCTGCCAGAATGGATGGATGCTCACCAAATTGTGTTTCATAATGTTGTAGGAATTAACCTATTTTCCTTTTTATGCTATGGCTTATGTGTCTGTCTTTTTCTTTTTTTTTATGTGTTTTTCATATTTGTATTTCCTATTTTGATGATTTATGTGAGTGTGCTTTTGTATGTAGTGTTTTCTGTTCTTGTACCAAATAAATGTTTTATCTATCTATCTAAATATCCGCCAGAACAGAATGGATAAATACTCACCAAAAGGCGAAATCGTACTATAACCACGAAGGGGATAGCGGGGTCTGATTCGCTGGCTTCGAACGCTTACTAGACCCCGCCATCCCCTTCTAACCTAACCTGTCCGAGTCCCGAGCTCGCTTAGCCCGTTCTTGCATCCAAGTTCTCCTTGTAACAGAAATAACATTGTATTTCAGGGAAACAAGATTTGATGAGCATTTTGGTAGGCAAAACGAATATAAATACAACACGTACAATAATTATTCTGATGAAAGTATAATTATTTAGGAACTTAAAACGTTGTTATTTAGGCACCTCGGTATAAAGTGGGTTTATTTTGTTTGAAGTTAACATATTTTACTTGGTAGGTACCTACGCATTTAAATTCTAGCCATAATGAAATAATGTGTTGCTCCTTCCGACCATTGTCATGAACAGGCGTTCATGATGGATTGGTCGGCGTGTGTGCTCAGATCTTGGAGCATATTTTGCAACTTGGAAGCAGTCATCAGCGAAATGAAGATTGATAAGTGTTTTGCCATCGACTGCTATACCTTTACTGGACCACGAGTTTGCCAGGTTCTTAAATACTTCTTCGAGAGTACTAGTGACCAGTTTGGGACAGAGCGGGTCACCCTGTTTCACGCCTTTATCTATTTTAAAACTTTGACCGGGAAAATTAAGTTTAACATTTGCTGTGCTATTATTATAAATTATTTTGAGGATATTTATGTAAGTTTGTTCTAACTGTTGATTTTGTAGTGAAGAAAATAATATGGCTAACTGCTTGAGGCTGTCAAATGCTTTTGCGTAGTCAACAAGGCCAAGAATTCCATGCGCTTTTCCATGATTTGGTTTATAGCTTGGAGATGACCCGTAGTGGAGACACTTGGGCGGAATCAGCTTGTTGTTTGAAGAGTGAAACCTTTGCCCAGCAGTAGGACAATCAAAGTTGATAAAAAGAAATTAAATAATGACACAACTATATGAGCATGCGTGGCCGTAAGCGATAAACTAGGTACGGGTGAGCTTTTTAAACCGGGGTTCTCAAATGCAGCTACCCTAAAATCCGGCCTAGCTATCATAGAATCCCTGTGTTCAGGGTTGCTTAACCCATGCAGGGGCTCCTGGGCACACCTGAGTCAGGGGCCCTATTGGAAAGCTGAAAATTGACCCAGAAAGTATCGGAGCACAGGTAGTTATGACTTAAGTTCCGTAGGTATGACCATGGAACCGTACTATTCAGTGGCGTATTTTCTTACCTGACAATAAAAAAATTAAAAACCAACTTCCCTGTTTGTATGATTGCTGATGTATGTACAGCTTATTCTTAATATTAGTTGCCTCTGGGGTGTTGGTAACGGAGGGTAGGTAGGTGCGCAGGTATCTACATGTTTCCTAATTTTTTATTTAAAAATGTTTTTAATACTGCCATACTTCTCAGTTTTGCTCTCTCAATCAATATCACACAACAGCAAGTCTACCACCCTGAAAGTAATAAAGCGGAGAGGTGCATAAGCTCGCGTCAGTGTGTATGTTTACGATCGTCGGCATCGCCCACACCCAAATCTTACCGATATACCGACACTGACACGAAGTGAAAGGCCGATGTTTGCCGTTCGCGTCGCTGAAAGAGTCGCGAATCGCGCGGTTTTACAAAAATATCAGTTGTTGGTGAAGATTAAGTATTTAGTTATTGTTTGGTTTAGGTTTGTGTAACTGAAACGTAACATAACACACGTCGAAACAAATCGCTATACCTAGTTGTTGTGTTAGGTACATTGCACTCATTTGGATGTCTCACTTGTGTTACATTCCACGTTCCACCGATCCGTACCATGTCTACGCATTTATAAGGTTCGTTTTTGATAAGTAGGTACTTACTTGTTGTTACATTGCACTCATTTGGATGTCTCACTTGTGTTACATTTCGTGTTACATTCCACGGTCCACCGATCCGTACCATGTATACGCATTTATAAGGTTCGTTTTTGATAAGTAGGTACTTACTTGTTGTTACATTGCACTCATTTGGATGTCTCACTTGTGTTACATTTCGTGTTACATTCCACGGTCCACCGATCCGTACCATGTATACGCATTTATAAGGTTCGTTTTTGATAAGTAGGTACTTACTTGTTGTTACATTGCACTCATTTGGATGTCTCACTTGTGTTACATTTCGTGTTACATTCCACGGTCCACCGATCCGTACCATGTATACGCATTTATAAGGTTCGTTTTTGATAAGTAGGTACTTACTTGTTGTTACATTGCACTCATTTGGATGTCTCACTTGTGTTACATTTCGTGTTACATTCCACGGTCCACCGATCCGTACCATGTATACGCATTTATAAGGTTCGTTTTTGATAAGTAGGTACTTACTTGTTGTTACATTGCACTCATTTGGATGTCTCACTTGTGTTACATTTCGTGTTACATTCCACGGTCCACCGATCCGTACCATGTATACGCATTTATAAGGTTCGTTTTTGATACTTTCTTTCTAAAATGGGGCAAAAAGCTGTGAATTAAATGTTGTAGTTGGGTAAACTTTCATGGTAAACAGTCCGCTGCGCTGCCACTGTCAAGCATATCTTGCTACTGCGCTGCGCAGCGAACAACTCACCTCATGATCGCAGCCGCACGTAGATACGTTGAGATTTGCTAGGTTTCTTGGTGGTGGTAAGGTAAAAACTCGTATTGGTAAGTCATTTAGACTGCAAATTCATATCCGTAAAATAATAAACGCCATATAGCGGGCGTCACACTCGGGAGCGGATTGATTGAATTACTTACTAGTTCCATAGTTAGGTATATAATTTATTCGATAGCCAAAAATACGCGGATCCTCCGTCCCTATCCTTATAACAATTGTGAGGCCTCACTTAGTAGGAACTGTACCAAATAAAGCCAGTTTCTGAATTAAGAAATAATTGAGTAGTATTTATCAATTACTAATTTAGCTTGTAAACGTGCCTTTGGCCTTAAAGTAGGGTTTTACACGTCCTAAATCCAAATTCTCAATTCAGAAACGGGCCAATTATTATGTAATATTAACGATGCTTAGCTGCTAAAATAAAACGCCACTTTCTCACTTAACATGTGTTATTTCATTTACCATAAGAAAATAAATATATGGGATACATAGCAACCTTACAGAGTTGCTCATCCCCTTGGCGATCTGACCACTTACAATCTATTTTAAGTCATTTAAATTAAAAATATATGAAATATTATGGGCGGTGGGGGGACAACTCAATTAATCCAGTGGCGTAGTTATGGGGGTGGGGGGTGTCAGTAAGTGCTGGCCGCCCTAGCTACGACACTGCATAAATCCATCATTGTTGTGACTGCCGATGGAGTTTTTTAGAAATGAGAAGTGCAGTATCCTCCCATGCTTTAGATTTGAAGAACATTGCGGGAAGGATGAACTAAAAGACTAACTAAAGTTATTTTTAGTCCGGATGTAGAGGTGGGTAGGGGGCGCGCTAGAAGCATAAACACTGAAGTCCATTAATAGTTAGGTCCAAGACAATTAAATGAAAACAGATAACGTGGGTTTACTTTATGACTTTATAAG
Organism: Mamestra configurata; assembly: GCA_002192655.3. NCBI lineage: Eukaryota > Metazoa > Arthropoda > Insecta > Lepidoptera > Noctuidae > Mamestra > Mamestra configurata. The sequence goes on along the minus strand of NDFZ01002057.1, from coordinate 7,920 downwards.
TCCTAAAATCGCTGCATTATTTTCTTAATCTAATATGAAATTGTTATGTCAACGCAATGGGATGAGCAACTATTAAGGAATAATATTACATTACAAATTTTATACTACAAGTAATAGGTATTACTTATAAATGCGTCGTTTCGGGCACTATTCATATACAAGTAAATTGTAAAAGTATACTAGTACTAGCTTAAATAACGTTTCACCTTTTGAACGCCAGAGCATAAATGTATCGGTGTACACCCCACTCAACGCCACTGAATTTTTAGAATGTGACAAAATGGAATTGTAATATTTGCGAAGTTTTCGTTTGTCACCTATACTATGTGACAGTGGCATTCAAAAGATTAAAGAGTTGGCTTGCGTCAGATCTAGCTTAAACCCGGTTGTAACCAAGAGCTCATTGCCTAGGTTAATTCAACTCGCATAGCCAATATGTTTTCATTCACAGCTTAATTTGCGTTACTTTAGCTATGCAAGTTAAAATTAATTGAATGCATGGCTGCATGGCTTTTGATCGGCAACTGGCTGTAAAAGAAGTTTGTAGACGACGCCCGACGAAGCCGAAATTTATCTAAAACTCAATATTGTATATTTACGGCCGGTTTTATTGTATATGTGTCTAACCGGACGAAAAAGTAAAGATACAAAATTGACTAAATTATGAAAGGAGTAATAATTAAGATCGTGTAAACTTACACTGCATAATTATAATTAAAATTATGGCTAAGATAAAATGGACTAAGTCGTAAAGAAGAAAATTATATCTACAGCGTTGTAAAGGATATTGAAAACTATCAACTAAATAAATTATATTTACAGTAGAGTTTAAAAAAAAGAAGATTTAATACTAGCAGTTACTCAACTGCTGCCCGAATAGTTATTTCACCTTCATTTCGCCAGTGTAATAGCGGGCGAGCCCATTGGCATAGGGAGCGTGCAAGAATTATAGGCAGCAGCGCAGAACTGTCAATGTCAAATATTCAAAAGGTAAAAGTTTCAAATTTGCAACACTAGATGGCACTGTCCACGTCCTGCACGCTCCCTATATACTAATCTTTACTATTATTGCAAAGAAGGATGCTAACATGGAATGAGTCCATAATACATGCAAAACAAGCATGCAAAAAGTAATGAAATAAAAAAAGAAAAATAAAATCAACTAATATATTTACTAAGGAATGTGCTACACTAAAATTAAACTAAAAACTTACTACTTAACCCGAAAAATTGATCTAAAAAAACTAAATAAATTACTAATTAATACAAAACTAAACTCATAAGATCGCAATTTTAAGTAATGTTTAACTTTTTTATCCCTCTTTTTACATGGTAGTATTGAAAATTAAGACTTACAGCATAAGCAATAAGGATGTATGTATATTAAATTCAATTTTATATTGCGGCACTTTATAATGATTTAACCTAAAGTTAAACATTACTCAATTTATTAGTTTTTAACCCAAATGAGTACAAGTATACTTTGGCCTTAGGAAACTCAAGTATTGGCTGTTTAAGTCAAACATGCTGAATTTAACTTAAAAATATAAAAATAGAAATATCAAAACCATAGCATAAAGTATATTGTGACAAGTTTCTTTGTATAGATTTCGCTCTATGACATTGACGGATCAACGAAAGAATAGGCCTAGCAGGCTAGCAGGATAAGCTCGGAGGTGCCTCAATCATGCTGAACAAAACAAGAGTAACTGGATTATGAAAAATTAATTTAATTATTTTTTGTGCATATTTATAATTCGAACAAATAAAGCCACAGGCGAGTCTATTAACTTTAGGGATATTATAGGCAATAAGACTAGGTTCAGATTACGAAGGCGATATTTTTTTTTTTTGCTTAAAGTGTGGTCACTGGATGATCTGTTGTAAATCCTTGTCTTTTTCCCATTTTCACTAATATAAGGAAACACTAAAATAAATATCCAAAGCCTTGGGGTGAGTAAATTTCAAACATATGGCCTGTGTACTTTGCACTACTAGTGGAACTTATTAAGATATATTGCCCTGTNCCTTGTCTTTTTCCCATTTTCACTAATATAAGGAAACACTAAAATAAATATCCAAAGCCTTGGGGGTGAGTAAATTTCAAACATATGGCCTGTGTACTTTGCACTACTAGTGTACTGTGGATTTTGAACTCTCAGCACTGAGCTAAATCCAATAGACGGTTTTCATTTAGTCATTTATTTATGACGGCCAGTGTTTGGGATAAGAGGTATTAAGTTAGCCATCTGAACAAGCCTTAGCCTAAAAAATATTAGTCTAAACAATTAGAGAAGTACAAAAGTTGTCACACTTTAAGTTCATTTAAATTTTAAGTGCTAAGCTTACCAAATATAACATATTTTACTTTTTATCTTACAAACTTCCTAATAATTACGAGATATAACACTAATCATTTTTTTTTATCAATATAATAGGTACATTAATAATTCGCGTATACTCTTTTATAATTTTTTGTTTGGTTCAATGTTTCTGTATCAGCCATGTTGGATTTTGATATTAAATATTTTTAGGAACTGAAAAATAAAAAAATCAGGTTCGAAGGCTAAAACTTTAGATATTATGCTTTTGGGTTATATCAAACAATAGAAAAACACATCAATTTTAATTCACAATCCTCTAAATAACTGATTTGAAATATTTTGCATTCCAAGCTACAATATTATTAAGAAGAACTTTCCACAAAGTAGTGACTAATGATACACAGACACTGAAACCTGATTTTACAGTTAATTTTAATTACGCTGTCATATTTCTAGTCCTTATGCTAAATATCCAGAATATCTCAGTAGCTCAGTAATACAAAGCAGTAAGTCACATTGTATTCAGTATGTTCTATTTATATGCTAATCTGTGGGTGCTTCGATATTATTATTTTGAAGTTTATATTGATATGCTGACATTGGAAATTGCTAATAGCCTCATAGTCGTCGTAAGTCTTCACGGGTCCGGGAAACCCAAATCCCCGTCACTGTTGAATGGGAGCCAGGATTCTCCAGGGCGCATTTTAGTGGAGAAATTATTTTTAATAACAAATGGTCCAAATTTGGTTCATGAGAAGCTCGAGGGACAGTAAATCAGGGGTCAAAATCTCATGAGCAATCATTAGTTAAGCACCAAGCACATATTTGGATGTCATTGAATTATAAACTTTATTTTTATCATAGAATCAATTGTATGGTGCAATCAAACAGTTCCAGGCTTTGATCTTACTGTACTACTGTGCCTGAATTCTTTCTTTATTGGGTTTCTAAAACGAAAAATGCATTGCTTGTTAGTATGCCAATCAGAGACTTTCATCTTAGCTGTGGGGACATGCTTATGACATTTGAAAGCCATCATTCAGGAGGAACAGGCATGGCAGTGGTGGCTCTAGTTAGATATTACTGACTTGTTAGGGCAAGAATTTTGTACAATAATTCAATGGTACTAAAACTTCAATGTTCAAGAAACACTGACGTTGGAAGTCAGCCATTTTGTCAGCACCCCAACATAAACGACGTGAGGCTTAAGTTTAAATACTGCAATATACACGGTAGGCGATATCATACAAATAAATAATACGTTTAACTTTATAGTCACACATACAGTTTATTTCATTCTTTCACATACAGACTTACAAACTGAACATCTCGTGCGTTTCGTTCATTGCCAAACTTATATTTTACGTTCATGTCCACCAAACAAGTTTTCACAAAGCAATCTCAGGAGAAACTTTATTGTATACTTCGTTAATTTAAATTAATAATTATTGTAATAATATGTAGGTAAATACATTATAAAGTTTTACACACATAAATAAATCATATAAAAAAATATAGGTACTAAATTGTGCGTATCGAAAAGGAATCGTCGGTTGTTAATGCGATCTCGCTCGCACAGATGCAGTTGTCACCTCTTTGGAAGCGAGATTACAAGATTTCCCAAGCTCGAAATGTGNAATTCGCCGTACTTTTTGTCACATATATGTGACGTTTGGCGTACAGGGCACGCGCTTGCTTGTCATGTATACGTGACAATGGCGTTCAAAAGGTTAATGCGATCTCGCTCGCACAGATGCAGTTGTCACCTCTTTGGAAGCGAGATTACAAGATTTCCCAAGCTCGAAATGTAGCAATAAATAAAATATATTCCTCCGATGCGCACATTTTAGCCTCACGTGACTATGGTCATTGCACAAAGAAGAGGAAAAGAATTGCAATAATATACGAATTAATACGCTACAGTCCAGCTATTCATCAATAATATAATAATAATATGATCAATAAATTATTCTTTTACAATATGTACGTATATTAATTTTTGACCCTACACTCAGGAAGTCAAGATGACGATTTTTGACGCTTTGAACGACTTCGATAACGGTTTTATTATTGGCAAGAGAATTTGCAATATCGAAATNTTCATCAATAATATAATAATAATATGATCAATAAATTATTCTTTTACAATATGTACGTATATTAATTTTTGACCCTACACTCAGGAAGTCAAGATGACGATTTTTGACGCTTTGGACGACTTCGATAACGGTTTTATTATTGGCAAGAGAATTTGCAATATATCGGCCTTCAAAAGGAGACTTAGATTTAGGCGATATTTAATGCCTATCTGCATTATTATTTCGGTGGAGGTCGTCCACTGCTGGCGCAGCCCCACATAGACCGATACCTGAGCTTCTAGTGTCCAGCGGATTCCCACAGCCCACACGAAGTCATTGGTCGACCTTGTGTGAGGCCATCAGTAGCACTGCATCTTCCAATATGCGGTCCCACTCTAGAATTATCTATATTTCCGATACCCACTGGCTTCTATCCCGTATATCTAAATAGGTCTTTAATTTATCGTTCATCTTCGAAAACCATGAGCATCGAGTCATTTAGAGCTGAATCTACTGCTAGCATCTAGTTACATTGTTTTAACATTGAATATAGGTTTATTGACATATTTATAAGGCAAAATGCAATGACAAAATCGCACTGGTATTTTTTTAAATTCCTCCAAATAGACAAATTCCACTCAAGTTGAAGACATGCTTGAATATATTTCTGTCACTAAAATAAACTTTAAAATGACGAGGACAGCATCAACTTAACAGTGTCTTAACTGCACGCAAAATACGCGCTTGGTCGTGGAGTTTCGGAAACCAGCCCGAGTTACATCCAACAGTGTCTTAAAATTAAGTAGAGTTTGAGTATTCAGTTGTTAGGCAAATGAATAAGACAATCCATGTATCCAAATTATGTTTAAATTTAAACCTATCAAAAGCTTTAATAAATCACTTTTAAATTCACCATTCACTTGTTTCGCAATATACACTACAGGATATATTCACAGCACACACTTCACAGTCCAGGAACATTGGTGGCCAATGTAGATATCACTATTGTCTGCCCTGATTGGTCGGTGTGAGGTCCGGGGCTACGCGAGCGTTGGTCGCCGATCATTTGCCCGGCGACGTGAGGCCGAGGGCGGCTGATAATAACCGCACCACGTTCTTTTGTTCTGTCTTGTCGTTTTCTGTAATATAAAATAGAATGTTAAAAGTTATAGTAGTCATAAAGATTATAATAAAAAAATAGGGATGTTGTCTGGGTTAAAAAAATGTGATCTTAATTAGTGCGTTAGTTATATTATCAAAAAATATTGGATACATATTTTTTATTTTATATTATCAATAAAAAATTACAAAGATAAAGAGCATCAAAGATAAGGAGTGNAAAAAATAGGGATGTTGTCTGGGTTAAAAAAATGTGATCTTAATTAGTGCGTTAGTTATATTATCGAAAAATATTGGATACATATTTTTTATTTTATATTATCAATAAAAAATTACAAAGATAAAGAGCATCAAAGATAAGGAGTGGGGGCTTGTAATGTAACGTCACTTTCCAGTAAAAAGTGTACTGGTAAGTGACGTCACACGAGTTTTCAATGCAATGTATCGACTTCATATTTTGTTTATGTGACAAAAGAAAAAATACGTGTCCAATATTTTTTGGAAATCTATCTGACGGAGTAATTAGAGTTTTTAGTCAAATACCCTTTTGCAGTCCCGTCGTAAAATTATGTGTGAATCCTTTTTTAGAAACTGTCAAATCAAATGGTTTTCTAACTCTTAAGGTCCAGTGTGCAGTGCAGACCTAGCAAAGCATAGTAAAGCAAAGTTTTCTCTTCCAAATAAGTGATATTAATGTTACATGTCTTTAAAATCTTTCAAACTGTGAAGTGACTAATGAAAACTAATTTGTTTTCAACTTTATTTGAACTGTCTCAAGGTTGATATTGTTTGTCAGTGAAAACCACAGCGGCTCGCATGTAGAGGAGCTGGCCCCGGGCCACCATCAGGTAAGCACAGGGCGACACTGCGAGCACAGGTACCCTCCACCACACCCACGAGCCGTTGGATACTACTAATATAATGTGAGGTGAATACTGTGACGAGGATATCCTTGGCTCCAGGTCTCTGGCAGACAAGGTAGCCCTTTGGAAGCGTCTGGCGAAAAGTTAAAGAGAATTTGAAATAAGAATATAAAAATATGTTTTGTTTTCTTTTGGGACCCCGGTACCAACGTTCATTGAAGGCAGATGCCAAATATATTATGAAGTTTAACCTTTTGACCGCCAGAGCAGAAACGCGTCGGCGTGCCCTCGACGCCAACCCACAGATTCGCCGTACTTTTCGTCACACAGTTGGTGCGATATTTACGATAAGCAATGACGGAGTTAACCGTGACGTTTGGCGTACAGGGCACGCGCTTGCTTGTCATGTATACGTGACAATGGCGTTTAAAAGGTTAAACGTAGCTGCGTAACTACGTTAAAAAAGTAGCACTAGCGTGAGTCCGCTGGTGTTACAATACATACCATCTACACCAGTGACATGTTTCTCTAGGTTGAGCTTCTCCTGCGCAACTTGATAGATTCCCTCCTCGATGGTGCCTATGCTTAGTAACCGGTATATTGTCACCGGCCGCGTCTGACCCATTCTATGACATCTGTAAACACATTGATAAGATATTTAGTAATGATTGTAAATGTTATAGAAAAAGTAGCCCAGTAGTAGTAGTAGTAGTAGTAGTAGTAGTAGTAGTAGTAGTAGTAGTAGTAGCAGTAGTAGTAGTAGTAGTAGTAGTAGTAGTAGTAGTCTAGTGTGAGTTTGCTATGTGACTATATCTCATTAGCTTTTTACTGTGGATTCGCTCCTGAGGACATTTTCACAGAAACTATGCGTTTTTCCCGAGATTATATCTACCCTAAGGCACTTAGCTGTGATATAGCTTTGAACACAGATAAACAATTTTACAAATTCATAATAATAGTGCTGATTTAGATATTATTATCTAGATTCAATCTTAATGACGACTCGGAATACGGGGCGTGTTACTGCGCAGTATTTTTTTAATTCGTGTGACAGTGGCTCAGGGGTGGGTTCCTTCACAGCGAAAAACGAACTTCGCAGCCGCCATTACGTTGGAATCTAAGTTGGGATTGAGATATGCTCACCTATCCTCGGCCTGCTTGTCGTTGTAGGGGTTGAAGTCGATGTCGTGTATGATGACGGTGTCGGCGGCCGTGAGGTTGATGCCGAGCCCGCCCGCCTTCGTCGACAACAGGAACACGAAGATATCGGAGTTGTTGTACTGGTCTATTAAGTCTTGTCTGCAAACATTACGAGTTTATTAGAAGGTGCTAAATTCCACACAGGCTCACACCCGGTTTTTTTTTAAAGATTAATCAAGTTATTCAGTGACATAATGTTATGTCAGCTGTTGTATTAATTGACCAAAAATCATAATCTGGTATGACATCGTGAGAGGCTTTCAGAAAAATGAGTTAGGCGTCGTCCTTATAGAAAGCGATCATCGCGCGAATACACGTCGCGAAATCGTTAGTAAT
>NDFZ01002056.1:4451-16199 GCA_002192655.3 Mamestra configurata | reverse complement strand
TTACTTTCACAGCATTATGTCGTACGGTATTTTGCCGTGGGGTCGGGCTGCTGACATTGAATCTGTATTCGTTTTGCAAAAGCATGCTGTCAGAGCCATTTATAATCTTTGTCGCCGCGATTCTCTTAGGGANAAGACAGTTAACAAATGTAGAACCGTGCGTTTAGTCTATTTTAGTTACTTTCACAGCATTATGTCGTACGGTATTTTGCCGTGGGGTCGGGCTGCTGACATTGAATCTGTATTCGTTTTGCAAAAGCATGCTGTCAGAGCCATTTATAATCTTTGTCGCCGCGATTCTCTTAGGGAACTTTTTAAAAAGATTAATATTATGGCAATACCTTGTCAATTCATTTCTGAGAATATTATGTACCTATGTAAGGAAAAATCGACATATTTTTAGCAAAATTAGTCATAGATATAATTTTAATACTAGCATTAGAAATAAATTAGACCAAACATTTGATAAATTAGCCAAAGTACGAACATCTCTCATGGGGAACTGTGTTAAATGTTACAACAAAATACCTTGTGACATATTAGAATTAAATGAAAGAAAATTTAAAACTTACATTAAAACCACACTTTGTAAACAAGCATATTACAAACTAGATGATTATGTTCAAGATAAGAATGCTTGGAAACATACTGGTCCTGCTCCACAGGACAATCTAGGGTGTAGTAGACGAAGTCAAACGTGTTGATTTATCTATACTTCTATACTTATATTATAAAGAGGAAAGATTTGTATGTAACGAAATAATGTTTAATAATGTTAAACGTTTTGATCGGACGGCGAGCCATTGGGGCGTAGGGCTTGTCTTTCCCTCACGCGGCCCGCCCCCTCTTTCGCTAGCATTACTGCTTCGCAGAAGTTGGTGTCCGCTTCCCATGCCTCCTCGCTCCGGACTATGGATTGAACCCAGGGCCGTACGCGAGAGTTCGCCGCCGCCGATCGCCTCGATGAGGACACGGTATCGCTCTGCCCAAGCAGGGCAGACCTTCACCGTGTCCTCAGGAGATCCTCACAGTGCTGACACCCGGGCGTATTCTCCCGTTGAATCCGACTCCCGAAACAGCCATGTCCGATGAATACCTGCGTCAGGCGGAAGGTGAGGACGCCGTGGCGCCTCTCCAGCCACTCCTCAAAGAGAAGACTTATCGCCGCATACCCATGGGATAGAGATCAAAACATCACCACTTTCAAGTGTAGAGGGGGGACACCCTAAAAAAAATATTTCTCCAAGATTTGATTTTACCACTTTGTCGGCGTGATTGATATGTATAGGTACCCATACCAAATTTCAATATTCTAGTGTTAAGCGTCTCTGAGCTAAACCGCGGACAGACGGACATGGCGAAACTATAAGGGTTCCTTGTTGACTACGAAACCCTAAAAAAATAGTCCACCCATACCTTAATTAATAGAGCAAAAAGTGCTAAATGGCATCAATTTAACCAACTGCGTTGGCAAACATATAACGAATACGATAATTTAAAAAAAACTAGATTATTTGAAAACAAAAACGATATAAATGATCCGGGTAGCGGTTGAGCTAGACGTAGATCCCTAGACACTGGCGCACGTTGGGCGGTCTACGTGTCAAGCAGTAGGCAAGTAGGAACTCTAGATTTATTGCTCACAGGTTCCCTGGGGGACTTTCTGGGTCAGAGAAGATTTTTATGGACAGTTTTATGGAAACTAAATTGTATGGTATAAAACATTACTTCTAACAATTTTTCTAAAAAATCAGAAATGCTCTTTTGTTTTAACATTAGAAGAATACTAATAATTTCCGACTGCGGTCCTTCCTGAATACCTACCATAGCTAAGTGCGTCGGTCGATCCAGCCTGATGGAATGGAAGCACGGCCATGTGCAACACTAATGTATTATACTTTAGATAGCTAAGATAGCCATACTGAGTGCATTCAAGTGTCTGTTTAATTACCGAGTGTCCTTACTTAATTTAATTACATATACGTATAAATTTAATATACTAAATGCAGTTTGAAATGTTTGTCACCGGATAATTGCAAACTCCGCAATATTACGAAATATTTTGAGGGATTGTAAATTCACTATAAGTTGTCAACAGAACATTAGGAAATAGATAAGAAATAAACAAGTACCTAGTAGGTAAATATATTTAGTCTTCAATGGTCTTTTTATTTGGTACTACTTCTGCTTATTTTTCTGTTTGAGCCCATGGCTAACTAATAGCAGCTGCATAGGTCGTACTTCGAGGTTAAGCTTCGCTTGTCGAGGTCGGTCCGTGGGTGGGTGACCATCCATTACATAGCGAGACTTCTTTGAGCCTCGGAAAGCTTGTTAAGCCATTGTTCCAAACTATCATTTGAACGTCTTTGACAGTTGTTAGGGTTAGTCAGAAGAAGAAGGATAAAACTTAGCGCATGGGTAGGCTATCTCTTGCGGATAAGTCATAAAATATGTTATTTATTTTGCAAGTAGGCTAAACATAATGCTTTTACGGGTCAATCTTTTTTGGTCATTTTAAGCTAGATGAGGCCGGTGTTTCCTAGCTGACTACTCTGAGAAGAAACACCGAAACAAACTCAGTCTAAGTCTCTTTTAAAGTCCATACAATCTGTACTGGTCAAATCATATGAGAACCATGTAGGTTAATGTCTGAAATGGTCTTTTGAGGAAAGAACCACACAGAATTGAGTGGACCTGTCCAGACAGTGCAAGCATTTGTCAGTTATTGTGTAGCTCAAACTTAGAACTTTAAGGAGCTCTACAATTTGACTAACAATTTGGCCGCATAAATAACTCAAACTGCCACACTAACTAAAAGAAAACCCTAATATGGCGATGTACATAGTCCTCACATTCACAATTCGTGATATGAGTGATTGTTGCACTGATGTATATTAATTTAGTGCATGATATTTTTAACATAAAACCAGTGTGAATAATAAAATTGTTGGTGAACCAATAAAAAAAAAAATATGAGAACCATGCAGACCAGTGTCTGAAATGATCTTTTGAGGAAAGAACCACACAGATTTGAGTGGACCTGTCCAGTCAGTGCAAGCTTTTGTCAGTACTTGAGTAGGTCAACTTACATAGGATGCTTTTTAATCTAATTTATTGTTTTTTTTTTGTGACAAACACTGTTATGTGATACATATTAACTCACATGATTTAAGAGAGAAAAAAGGCTGCCGGCAGCCACTTGCAGCGAGTCTATAATAATAGTACTTTCAGAGTACCTACCGATAAAAACAGTACAGTGGAATACTTTTGATTTAATAGTTTAAAAAAAACAAAGGGCTCATTCAGCATTACTTTTGATTTGCTGTTGATGATATTAGCTCCTGCTTTTTTTGTGAAACATAAGCCAGTCAGATACATTGTAGTCTCAATCAGACTAGGCATACATTATGTCTATCATGACAGATTTTTTTACCAGCAATGAATAGTCAATATTGAAGATGAAAAATATTTAACACTTCTAACAAAGAATAATCTTTAAGGGTAAATTTAGAAATCTAATACACAAAGAGAGAAGATTATCTTCATTGTTTTATTGATTTTACCTATATGGAAAAATTCACCTTATGAGATTTCATGAATTATTATCAACTAGAAACCTAACTGGACTCGCACGAGTACGACATTCTAAACAATCATTGCCATATTTCACCCAATTTATCAGAACACATGTGCCCCTACCATGTCTGCCTGACTTTATTTTATAATATATTGTGATCAGACCAACGCATGTGCCCCTACCATGTCTGCCTGACTTAATTTTATAATATATAGTGTTTACAGAAAAATCATGTAAAAATAAGCTTAAAATATTTATGCATTTTGTGTTTATAATTTGTAATGTGATTGATTCTGACTTAAGAATTATGTCATAGGGAAAAAATGTCATGATTCCAGTACAAGATTTTAGAAACAAGCCATTTGATTAACATTATTAACACTAAAGCGGACAAAAAGCTGGTTTTCAACCGAATCAAAATTAATAATCCCTTCATGACAAAGAGAATAGTAAGTGATGAAATCCAAATTGCTGTTTCTTTACCCAAGAATATTGCAAAGATCATAATAGATATCTCCTTATGATCTCCTNGATGAAATCCAAATTGCTGTTTCTTTACCCAAGAATATTGCAAAGATCATAATAGATATCTCCTTGTATGGAAATGTAATCAGCTGATGATCTTACATTGTTAACATGCTATACAAATATATTTTTACTANGATGAAATCCAAATTGCTGTTTCTTTACCCAAGAATATTGCAAAGATCATAATAGATATCTCCTTATGATCTCCTTTGAATTAAATAAGGAGGTAAGTACTTATAAAAGCCATATTATTCAGCTACAGCTAGACTCCACTCCATAAGTTATAGATGGTGAGAAATTACTAATAAGAATAGAATAACTTTAGAATATATTATATATTTATATAATATATTCAAACATTCCACAGGTCAAAGGAAATCAAGAATAAGAAAATATTTTTATTTACCAGCTGAATAGCATGATTCGTCGCCCGCAGAAATTGAAGAACGTCGTGAGTAACGATGATTTATTATGTACATGTCCTTGGTAAATTATTGAAAAATTCTATACACCCATTCATTGAAAACACTTGAAATAATAATAACTACATCGTGCACTGATTTAAAAACGTTAACATTTAAGAAATTTATCGCACCATTGAATTTGAAAATTATTAACACACTATGTAAATCACGTTCCTGACATTATTTCAATTAAAGTAAATAAAACACCAATTGTCATCTGCTGGTTGGTTTTTATCAGATAATAATGAATCCTTTGTTTTATCTATTATTTTTTTATAAGAATTGGCAATTCACACTATCTCCTCCTCCAATCATACGAATGACACAAAAAAATTGTGAAAAAATGTTAAAAAATCACAATTTCTCAAGACTGTTCATTTTACGATTCACGACGTTAGTCTCGCCACTAGGTATTGCAGAATTATTCTAACATTTGAGTTGGCCACACTAGCCACACCTTTCAGGTAAATTCTGGACATTCTGGTTATACTCTTCTTGACACACTGAGTTTTTCTGAAAATTATCTTCGTAGACATAAGTAATATTGCAAAATTGCAATCAATAACTTAAAAACTGGAAATGAAATAACTTCGTGTTTGAGTTTACTCTATGTGTAAAATCTGTTCCGCGCTTTATGGTCACAGAAGTAGGCCACAGAACCAACCTTTCCTTTTCCAGGCTATTTCCAGCTAAGTTCATCACCTTCATATAAGCAGCCCAAAATTATTTTTGATTCACAGATTTGCAGACCAAAACGACGGGAAGTCAAGGCAATAAAACTGAAAATTGACAACAGAAACTAAAAATGACGTTTTCCATTGATTTGACATGTGTCACACTCAACATGCACACCTACTAAAATTGAATTGAAATTACGTTTGCCAGCATCCAGTAAATAAAAGCACCAGAATTAGCGAAGCCGTAGCAAAATCTCTGAATTATAACTTTTGAAATTTGTATTCGCTGCAGTGTTGACTATATAATGGCAGATGAATGGACAGAGTATGTTAATGATCCCAGAACTGTTTGTAAATACGCAACTAAATGCTATCAAAAGAATCCGGAACATCACCAAAAATTCAAACATCCACCACAAAATACTAGAAAAGATGTTCATCGAAACAAGAGGCGGTTCTCTCCTTATACTAGAGGCTCTCCACGCCCTTCACCAAACCCTCGTGCTAAGGATGAATCACTTAGCACTGATAGTAAAGAAAAGGCGGCAAATGAAGACACTGAAGAAAAGCCGACAAACGGTGAGCCAGCGGGTCATCTCAACGATGCCAGTGATGATAAACTTGAAGTGTCGAAGAGTGATGAACTTAAAACCATAGAACTTCCAGAGGATATAACATTTTATGATAAAAGTACAGACAACAGTCTTCTAAAGGAACTGTTTCTGGTAGAAATGCCTGAGGACTTCTTCAAATTTTTTGAGTGCATAAGTGATTGTGGAAAATCAGTGGAAGATACATTGGGTAGTGTGAATTTGATGCCAATTGGTCCATATGAGTTAATGTTAGGCAAACTGCCTAAGTTGGATAATAAGGAGTTGTACTTAACACATTGGAGATTCTTTTATGATCCCCCAGAATTTCAGGTTATAATCATATTTATTTTGTATTCACATTCTTATGCTACTTACACAAAGTGCCTGTGATGCATGTACTACCTAGACTAGATACATTGATATGAAAAATACCCGTAAGAGTTGCTCTAGTTTCACATAATATCTGTACATTTTACAGGCTGTTCTCAAGAAGAAAAAGAATAGCGAGTACCACATTGGATACTTTCGAGATGAACCGGAGCAGAAACCAGTATTTGTAGCCAGTAATGACAGTGAGAAAGGTTACCACATCACTCCTATGGCTCAGAACATATTTGGAGCTGTTTAGTAAGTACTTTTTTTTGTTTCTGGCAATGTAGCTTTCATCATCTCATTGGTTATATGATCAGGTTCAGGAGCTTTATCATTTTTTCTGTTTCTATAGCATGCTAAGGCAATCAACATCAACATCATAAGGTAATAATAGAAATTCTACTCAGAATCTTGCACTGAAGTTCTAGAAGTCATACAGTTTGTAGAAGTACTTACATTTAACATGGTACCACAATATAGTAACCGGTTACTGCCAGCTGTAAACCCAGTGCTGGAAAAGCCATTATATCACAAATAGTGCAAACCTACTTAAAATATTATTCCTTCTTTCAGTTTGTTTTTGCAAAATGAGAAGAAACACTCACCTTTTACTGCAATGTCATGTCAAAAATTACTGGATAAGATTAAGACATATGCTGAGAAGAACAAAATTTCTTTAGAAGAATTCAGTATGAAGAAAAGGTCACCTCGTATAGTAACAAGATCATTCCATGGTGCAGGCATTGTGGTGCCTTATAATAAGAAGACTCAATTAGGATACAGACGTTTAGTGGAAACTGATGGTAAGATACATTAAAAAAAATATATTTATTTAAATTCAGAGGTGTTAATTCACAACAAGCCAAGATGCGTTCAGCCACATTGGGATGGACAGGTTGTAACATGTCAGCACGGGCACAGCACAAGTAGAGTTCACTTATCTATTCATTTTTGATTACTTATCTCATAATGAGATATGAGATAAGTAAGTGTATTGTATGGATTATTTTAAGGTTCTGGACCTCTGAATGGAAAAATGGAACCCTTATAGGATCGCTTGGTTGCCTGTCTGTCCGTCTATCAAAGCCGATTTTCTCCGAATCTACTAGAACTGATCAGTTGAATTGTGACCCAAACACGGACATGTAACGAAAATAAATTAATTTTGAAAATGGGGTCACTTTTTGGGGGCAAAGGCAGAAAACCGTGTGTTACCGTGTGATATATCAAATCAAAGCAATCATCATAAGGAATTTAAAAAGTATTTTTTTAATAATTAAAAGAAATCTATTCCATCCCCTTATCTCCAAAACTACTGAGCCTTAAATTTTTTTTAAATGCAGAGAATAGTTCTTTACCTAAAGATTACAAGAAAAGCTATAAGAAGCGTATAGTATGAAAATAACAAGTAACAAAAATAAAATTCGTTCGGAACCCTTTGCACGCGAGTCCGACTCGCACTTGGCCAGTTTTTAAGGTTCTGTGCCCAAAGGGTACAACGGGACCCTATTACTAAGACTCCGCTCACCGTCCGTCACTAGTATCTCATGAACCGTGATTATTAGACAGTTGAAATTTTCACAAATGATGGCTGTTGCTGCTATAATAACAAATTATAAAAATGAAATAAAATTAAAAATAAAAGGGGGCCTACAAGAAACATGTTTTTTTCGACTTATGGTAAGTTGGACTTGCACATGAAGAGTTTTGCCCTTCATGTGCAAGTCCAACTTGCACTTGGCCAGTTTTTATAATTATGTTATACGTCTTTGATACTTCTCAGGACTCTGATGTCCCAGTCCCAGACCTTAGGTGTGTATGCGTTACACATTAGAAGTTTTTAATTAAATGGTGCACCAATTGATGATTATCCCTGTATGTACGATGCACTAAACTGCGATGATGCGATAAACTGGACTGATTGCATAGATTTATGTAAGAACTATGGCTGTCCAATGTTATAAAAAAATGCATAAATAAAATAGGATCCGATGACTACACTATAAATAGGCACTTTAGTGACGTAGCGCCAAGGATGCATCATGTCCTGATTCCTGAGGTGGGTGGAAGGTGCTGAGGAAGTTCATTCAAGATCCTAGTCAGCAGCATTTTGCTGGATTATGCGTCATCCGCCCTATGGATTGTATCTTTCTTAGTCCGGCCTCTCACCTCGTCACCAGTCCTAGGGTTCATTAGAGCGCGCACTTCAACTTAAAGTCATGGCGGATTTTGCAGTTTTAAGTCCCGGATCTTTGGAAGGAATACCTAGGTCACGACACTCACGACATTAAAGTGCAGATAATACAAACCACTGTATCATATCATGGTTGCATTAAATTACACTTAAACGCTCAGAACGCGTCATGGCTTTTCTTAGTTGCATTGCAATTTCGTCATGTGGCTTTCCTTTTTGATAGTGAGAAGGTTCTTACGAAAGATAATTAAAACAAAAAATACATTTGCAGTTTGAGTATCTTTGCGGCCTACGCAAATGTCCTTTCTTTAGCATTGTTCGTCGGGTCGTTGAGCTCCTTATTGTTTCTAAGTTGATCTACTGGACTACTGAGAAAGGCTTACACTGACTGGACAGGTCCACTCAAATCTGTGTGGTTTTTTCCTCAAAAGACCATTTCAGACAATGGTCTGCATGGTTATCCTAAAACGTATTGTGAATCAGTGAATGTGAGGACCATGTAGATCGCCATAGTTTCATTTTAGTTAGTCTGGCAGTTTGAGTTATTTATGCGGCCTACCCAAATGTCCTTATTTTGGTATTGATCGTCATATGGTTGAGCTCCTTAAAGTTCTAAGTTTGAGCTACACAATAACTGACAAATGTTTGCACTGTCCGGACAGGTCCACTGAAATCTGTGTGCCACTTTCCTCAAATGGCCACCTCAGACATTGACCTACATGGTTCTCATATGATTTGACCAGTACGGATTGTATGGACTTTGATGCTGACCTCTGAGTTTGTTTCGGTGTTTCTTCTCAGGGTAGTCGGCTAAGAAACACCGACCTCGTCTAGCTTAAAATGACCAAAAAAGATTGACGTGTGAAAGTGTTATGTTAAACCTATTGGCAAAATAAATATTATTATATCATTCATTTATCAATGTAATAGTGTTGATTTTGGTACCATGATATGAATCCTTATCCATTTAAAAGGTTTAATAGTTAAGATTGATTATGTACATGTAAATTACATGTTAAATTATTCAAATCTGACCTTTCGTTTAAAAGTTACGACGGGTATAAAAATGCTCTAAGTAAGAAACAGGGACTGAATACCGATATAATTTGGATAACCGATACTAAAATATCGCTATAAATATCTGTACTTAAGTATCGATTTAATACCGATATTATTAAATTTTCTTGCGTTTTTGCGATTTGCCAGGTAGTATCTTGATCAAAATATGATTCGCGACTGTAATAAATATGTATTTACTTAGGAATCATCAAAAAAGATTCTGTGACGTCACATTGTAGCCTGATATCGGTACTGAGTATTGATATAATTATCGATATTTTATATCGCTACTAAAATTACTGACATAAAATACCAGTATTTATCCCAGATATCGATACTGTTATCGGTATTTTCTTAAAAATATCGGTATTCTTCGAGTATCGAGTATCGATATCGGTCCCTGTTAAGAAAAATGTTACGGTTTGAGCGAACTGGGGAGAATCTTAATTCTTGGTCCGATGAAGTTGAAACATTGAGACGTTGAGACATTAATGATTTCGACAAAAAAATAAGAATAATAAATGTTTGGATTTTTCGAAAATCAACCCCTAAAGGGTTGATGATGAGTTTTGAGGGGAAGACATTATTGCTTGCTTCAATTTACGTGGAAAATTGTATGAACAAACAAAACTATGGATAATTGAAAAAGATCTAACTATTTTTGCATAATCAACCCCTGAACGAGGTGAACTTGATATAATCAACCGCAAAACTGCGCTGATCCTGAGACCACAGAATCAGCTGCAGAAATGGCTGGGTAATTAATAAAAATCGTTGTTTTTAATTTTCCAAAACCAACCTCTAAGAGGTTAGAGGGGGCGTTGAATTTTCTTGAGTACCTCCTAAATCCGCGCGGACAAAGTCGCGGGCGAAGTGCTAGTGTACCTACGTATAAATCTAGAGCTTACTAATAAATGAATAACTCAGTTTGTCTTTTCCACAGCGAACTTGAAAAAACTGTTTGCCAGTCTAGAAAAAGCAAATAGTCAGAATGAAAAAGATAAATTACTGTCTGAACTCCAGCCTGTGATAACCTATGCTAGTATAGCTGTAGACGAATGTGACTTCGGAACTGGCTTGGAGGTTGGCATAGCGCTTTTTTGTTCTGGACTCAAAGAACTGGAACCCAGTGCAATGAACAGCCTGACTGCAGCATACGCTGTGTTGAACAGATCATCATTTGGCGAGATAATAAAGGTAGGTTTGGCCCATTTTATTTTACACCTACCTTTAACTTAATTAGTCTTGAAAATAACAAAATATTTGGTGTCTTCCTTTTTTCAGGCACATCTGAAGTACCGGCGCAAAGGTCCAAATGTTTCGTTGTTGCATGTAAAATAGTTGAAAGTGTGGATTAATTAATCTGTTAAAATTAAAGATAAGGACGTGTTATTTTCTTCTTAGCTATCTTTAGTACAATATAACTGGGTCAATATTAATGGGTAAGTGTTTTTTAATCCTTAACCATAGGTAAAAATGTTGTAATCTGCTGTTATATGACATAGGATATATTGACAAGTCCACCACGTTGTCGACTATAAATCATCAGTTTTTATTTGAAATGTATCACATGATGATGCCTGGCTCGAGTCTTCCGCCCCGTCTCGAGTCGTCCCTTTGCAGTGAGTATGTATCTGTTTTGTCTAACTGTTATATAAAGGACTCCGTTCTTTTTTCCACGTCTTTGCTGAGAAAGACAGTGAAATCCAGTAATTTCAATCCATCTGACTGTCCACTGAAGCGGAGAGATATAAACCAATGGAATTGCATAAATATCCACTCCGCTTCAGTGGACTGGGATTTGCGGAATACTTTAAAAATTCATACAAAACCAGGAAGCGGAGCAAGGCAGCGGAGTGGGAAGCGGAGCCAGATACGGAAAAAAACGACCCCCAAATATAGCAGGCGTGGAGCCCGGGGGAGGGGGATTAGTGTGCCGCCGATATTTGGCCAGTGATTTATATCTCATAACCAAAATCTACTTTTTCTTATCTCCTTCTGAGCAAAATTCACTTTCGGTACCACCTTCAGGTACCACCTAAGGGAAACCTGACGGTGTCAACAAACTTAAGTGGTGTAGACCCAACACGCCTACCTAGATCTGACCGGACCCTTCTTTCCCCCCCCCTCTCTCGATGCCTTCGTGCAACATGGACGCCACTCAAACGTCCTCACCCTCCCCCTCCACCTGATTGAGGATCGAAAAATGCCTTCATTTTTCGATGTGATCCTCAATCACATCAGAGACCCCCGGATCCAGCACGACTTACGTGTTCGGCTCCAG
>NDFZ01002054.1:0-13516 GCA_002192655.3 Mamestra configurata | reverse complement strand
CGCGCTTGGTCTATTTTAGTTACTTTCACAGCATTATGTCGTACGGTATTTTGCTGTGGGGTCGTGCTGCTGACATTGAATCTGTATTTATTTTGCAAAAGCGTGCTGTTAGAGCCATTTATAATCTTCGTCGCCGCGATTCTCTTAGGGAAATTTTTAAAAAGATTAATATTATGACAGTACCTTGTCAATTCATTTATGAGAATATTATGTATGTAAGAAAAAATCGACATCTCTTTAACAAAATTAGTGATAGACATCATTTTAATACTAGAAATAAAAATAATTTAGATCAAACATTTTATAGATTAGCCAAAGTACGAACATCTTTCATGGGGTACTGTGTTAAATGTTACAACAAAATACCTTGTGACATATTAGAACTAAATGAAAGAAAATTTAAAACTTACATTAAAACCACACTTTGTAAACAAGCATATTACAAACTAGATGATTATATTAAAGATAAGAATGCTTGGAAACATGCTGGTCCTGCTCCATAGGACAATCGAGGGTGTAGTAGAAAAAGTCAAACTTGTTTTATTTACTGGTGTACTTTCAGGTTTTTAATATGTAATTTAACTCACACACTGATCCATTGTTTTTAATTATATTGTAAATATGTGAGTACCATGTCCCTTACTAGCAAACTTAATTTTATCTCTGCTGGTATTGCTTTGTTGTACCTATTAGTATATAAGTGTGTGCTGTATATTAGTGTAATGTTGGATGCATTGTGCTCACATAATATAATCAATTGATCAATGTACCTATGTATACAAAATATTGTAAAACTTATTTTCTTGTCCGTTCTTCTCCATAAGAATCTACTTTTTGCGAATGGACAACTAGAGTCAATTATATTTTAATTTTAAACTGTAAATATGACGTTCAAAAGTGCCTTTTAATGGTCTAGTTGAAATAAATGAATTGACTTTGACTTTGACTTTATCAATTTTCAAGCAAACAGTGATACATTACAAATAATAAACTGATAGTGGTAATAAATGTAGGAGATAAATAATACTGAACTTCGAATCGTTTTGAGTTTTTCAAAATATTTGTTTCAAAGGAAGATACATATCCCGAACATTGCCAATGTTACCCGATGATAGCCGAACACAATAGTCACGCAAATTCACCAACAGATGGCGCAGCAGACGCTTATAATTGTCACTACCCTTTGTTAAGAGGGGGTTAACGCTTTTTTTCCTTTTTTCGCAAAAAGTAAAGATTAATGTGGATACGAATTGAAGGGCGACAAACTGGCTACTAAATAATCAGGATGTTTAGTAGGTTGAAGTGATATTTGCTGTACGCCGACCAAACCGCCGTTTCTTTATTATTGATGGGCTCGCGTTTGACCAAAATCTCACCTGATGGAAAGCGATGATGTGGTCGACGATGGAGCACGCTTGCCTAGAAGTAACCTATTCACTCTTGACTTAAAGACCCCCAGGTTGTAGCTATAGACTGCGGCAGGGAATTCCACTCCTTAGCTGTACGCACAATGAAAGTATTCCCAAAACGTTTTGTGTGTATGGGTGGGATGTCCACCATGTACTGATGGCAGAAAACTTGGCAGAAGACAGTGTATTTTTTTTTAACGTTGGGAAATCATCAAATGACTTCTTCCGCTCTGGGTGGAGCGGAAGAGCGTGTCAGACTCTTACTGACTAAAGCCCATCCGTGTTCCTTCTTAAGAGCTTTGCGTTTCAGGGCCGCGGTGACTCTTTCGAACAAATTCCGCAACCCTGGCAGAGAACACAGTGCTTGCAATGTTATTTTTGCTGGATGGTTAATTATACAGTTTATAAAAACTAAGCAAAACCTTGTTGCTGCGTAATTTGATTCACCTCTTCTTCCCAGCTTAAACCCTGGGAAGTGGTGACGGGCGGACGTGTTAGGAGAATGTCTTTTGTTACTTTTTACGCTCAGAAAGGCTGTCATCTTAATTTAAATAAATTGATGATTTATTTGCTTTATCCTCAAAATAACCTTATCTTTTGGTAATTGGGGAGGATTTTGAAATATTCCGTCTTTCAAGGACTATTACGGGACCTAATAAGATATTTTACCCCGATTTATCATAATTTTAGGCGTTCTTAAAATATTCCTGTCTCTACAACAAAATACCAATTCTCTTGCGTAGAAGACGTTGAAATTCAAGTGTCAATATCTACCAGCGACATTCTATCTAAAAAACTTGTCTATATGTAATGGTACTTGATGTATTTTTTCTTAAAAAGAAAGAAGATAGGCAGTCGGTAGCAGCAACTTAAAATTGTGTTAAAATTGACATAAAATGACCTATTAACATACTTAAAGACAAAATAACAAAATTAAAGTAACTAGGTACTATCCTCACTAAACCAACGGCTCAAAAGTTAGCCGTTTCAAAAAACGAATGAAAAAAAACCCGTCGTCATTGTACCGCATCCCTTTAGCGTTTTAAAAAAAGTTTTAAAAACCTCTTTTGTGAGTCTTCGATGCTGGCTGAGCAGCTGATTCCTTTGCCGGTGGCGCGAATTTATAAAAAAAAAAACTGTCAATGCGCGCGAACCTAATTATTTTTTACGCGGATTATAAAAATGTAAGGTATTGTGTTACTGAAATGTAGTTTTTAAACATTTTTGGGTTAAATGGTTCTGTATTTGGCAATATTTAAAATGAAGATTAGATAATATTGTTTTATTTCACGTATCTATTTCATAGGTGCCTACATTATTTCACCAATATGAGTCAAATTATTTTGGAACGATCAGGTTTGCCAAACTGAGTTTTTTGAAGGGAAGTTAAAGGGGTGCCCGCTTATGACAGCTCGTGATACAAACATTAAATCTGTTAATTTTTTTCGATACGATAAACAGTACTAGGTGTCGACAGTTATTCTGCCAAATTGATTAATGTAAAATGAAAATAATAATATTATTGAACTCCTAAATTAGCTGTTAGAAACAATTATTAAGTATATTTAAAGTTCAGAAAGCATAGGAATTTAGAAATATGAATAATCAGGTACAATAGGCACGCTTTGAAAGGGGTTGTCTTGACGAGGTTAAGGCCACCTTGTCAAGGTCAAGTTTTGGATGGGTCGAATCGATTTTTACAAGCAAAACTCCTGTTTTCTTTGAAGAGACTTTAAATTATGGGTTTTGACTGCCATTAGTAGGTTAACAAATCGGCGAGCTTTTCATCCTTTTTTTTTTTTTTTTATATTTAGTTAATGATTTAGTTCATAGCTACAAGGCAGTGGTAAAACAACCAGTTTAAGCTGGTTTCTTAGTCTATAGAAACCCTTTACTACGATAGACCAGCTTAATGCCAATTTTTTTTTTTCCTGATTTAATAATTTGCTGAAGACCAATAAACTGTATTTTAGATATCGAGTACACCCGGTTGCTAAATTTAATCGCCAACTTTAAAAAGGTTTTAGCAACGGATCCACGCAACCCCAAAACCAGGGTAAAAACCAACCCGTCACGCACCGAGTATTGATTTTATTGATTTTGTTCAACTATTGTCAAATATAATGTATCAATTGTGCGCGTTTGTGTTAGGGTTATCAAAAAGGGTGGCTCGTGGCTAATAATAAGCAGGGCTGCTTTATTTTTTTGTTAAAAATGCACTTTTTTACTATTTTGTTACGGTTACCGGTATTATTAGCTTTTTAAAAATAGGTACTTACTACTTTTTTTGGGGTTATATTAATAATGGAATCGAAGCTTTAAAAAGTTATCAAACGATGCCCAATTTTTTTTTTTCTAAAGTTTTCCTTTATGGTTCGATTTCTAATTTTATTCAGTAACTTGGCAATTGAAGAGTTTCGTTTTTGACAAAAAAAAAAGATTGTGAGTTGAGTTACTGAATACAACCCTAATCTCTTCAAAGTTAGAGTGAACATGCTTCTTCTGGGTAAGCTCGCTCAATCGTCGACTTTGTCTCTGTCATCTATGATCTAGACTAGAGTCAAGAGCAAACCCATCTCAATTTAAAAAAAAAGCAATTAAAAGTCGAACTATTGTTTTATTTTATGCCCAGTTGTTCCAGTGGTCAGTTGGTAGTGTTAATCCTACTACTTTCGTTGTCATCAACTGTCGCACTATACGAATAATATTGAGATTTAACCTTTTGAACGCCAGAGCATAAAAGCATCGGTGTACCCCCGACGCCAAGCTACATATTCCCGTATATTTTGTCACATATTTATGACGTTTGGCGTACAGGGCACGCGCTTGCTTGTCACGTAAATGTGACAATGGCGTTCAAAGGTTAGTGTGTTTAACCGACTAACTGAGTTAAACCCGGATCTTTTCTATATCTAGAGATAGGTCAGTGATGTGTTGAAAACCTTCTAATCTGGTTTCTTTTCATATCAAAATCAAAATCAAAAGTCATTTATTCGAATTATGCTGAGTGCCAGCACTTTTTAAACGACAAAGTTCTACATAAAGACATTATAATTGATAACCTCGCGTGTGACCACAATCTCACCTGATGGTAAGCGATGCTGTGGTCGACGATGGAGCACGCTTGCCTAGAAGTAACCTGTTCACTCTTGACTTGAAGACTCCCAGGTTGTAGCTATCAGGAAACACAGACTCCGGCAGGGAATTCCACTGCTTTGCTGTACCTAACTACGCACAGCATAGAATAGTGAAAGTTAAGAGGTTGCTTGCCTCAGTTGACATATCTTATAATCAATGATGGGATAATCGGGCGCTTATATACCTAAACTTCTTCCCGTGAAAGAATAATAGGGACATTCCCGAATAAATGAATAATCTGTTTCCCGGGATTGAATAATTTTGTAAAAACAATTAACAAACTTAATGAAATTATAGCAGTGGTTATTTTGATGTAGTATCTTTATTTTATTCAAAACAAATGGAAAATCATAAAATCTTTCATTGTAAATTAAAAGTTTCATTAGAATCGGCTTTTTAAATTTAAAAATATACAATGAGAGTTCTCAACGAGTTCTAACTATATTTTGTATAGGGGCATTTTTAGCAATCTTAGGGATTAGAACTATTCCGCGATCCGGGATTCTGAAAAGCTTGTCCATATTATACTTTCGTGAGAATAAAAGTGAAATTTAGGTATATTAGCGCCCGATTATCCGATCACTGCTCATAATGCTGGCACAAGCAAAGACATTTAACTTTTTATACAAACCGCCATGGGAAAAGACGAGTTTATATGTACAAGTAATACTACAAATTCAATCGTCCAAGTACTTAATCAACAATACAGTGTAACTGTACATAACTATAGTAAATAGTTGTTAACTTATCATTAATGTGTCAGCCGTTCTCGAGGTTGTCACGTACACATACCTACATACATACACACCTACATCATATTTCTTTGTTATGTATCACGTATTTGTGTAATTATGGATGGATACTATTAAATTCTTTGTATTTATATTTTAATAGCTTTTTCATACGGATTTTTTTCCGTGGGTTAAGCTACAAGAACCGTGCAATTTGACGACACGGTTGGTGCAGTTGTTGAGCGATTGCTGCGCTGCGTGTCGCGGGTTCGATCCCCGCACTGAACAAATATTTGTATGGCCTACAGATGGTTGTTCCAGGTCTGGCTGTTTGTGTATGTGAGTTTATATGTTAGTAAACGCACATACATGAGAAAATCCTAGTGTAGGGCAACGTTTTTATTAAGAAAAAAAAAGAGGAAAAAAAAACATGCGGGGTGGTCTTTGGGGACTGCCGATAGAAGTGAAAACTAAGCGAAAGCTGAAGCGTTCGGTGGCGATGACGCGAATTCCATGAATTTTGTTCACCCAAAGAGTGCTCAACGCGCCTGAAGAAGTTTTCACTTAAAAAAAAAATCCGGGGTAGCTTTTGACAGTTAGCGATGGTAAAAGTGATAGTATTTTCGGAATCAGATGAGTAATACACCAACCAGCGGGGATGAAGTTTGTTCCTTGAGTGAGGCCATGGTAGAGCGGACAAATTAGACCTTAAGCCTTGACTCCCAGTGGGGTGATGACAATCTGGTCTCTTTTAACGCCACCAAAACACAAGCGTGTCTTTTTACCGCAAAAAGGAGTCGTTTCGACCAATTTCCTACTATTACTACTTATTGAGAAAGGAATGTCCATATTATACTTTCACGGGAAGAAGTTTAGGTTTATAAGCGTCCGATTATCCGATCACTGGTGATAACACCATCAAAGGGTTAAGAAAAGACTTTGTTGATTGCCGCTCGGTTTAAACTCGCGTCGTTATCAAAACCAACGTGAACTAACTACCGATCAACGGGACATAAAATTATATTAATAATGTATCAGTCTTTGTGTCTGCCCGTCTGTTATGGTATACCTCATTAGAATGCTGGACAAGTACGTGACATGATTTGGATCTTACACGCGGTACGGTCAAGACCAAAGACATAACCAAAAATATATTTCTTATATGAAGAAGGTCAAGAAGTAAAAAATAATAAAAATCACAATCACCCTCGGACATAAATAATACATTTAATTTCTTGTTTTTTTTTTTTAATTAATCCAATAATATGATTAATTTCTCAATTTTATTGCCTTGTTTACTAATTATAACTAATTAATAATATTGTGTAACTATTAATAATTATTAACCCAAATGTTTGCAGGTCACATTATTGGGTATGGCTAAGTGTTCATCATCTGCCTAGCCTTTTCCCAATTATATTAGCAGCTGAATACCAGTATTTTACGTGGAGCGGCTGCCTACCAGACCTCCACAACCCATTAACTGGGTAACACGGTACTCCTTGGCAAGACTGGTGTCAGATTATCTGGCTTCTGACTATCCGTAACGACTTGCCAAAGATCTACAAATGACAGCCGGGACCAACGGCTTAACGTGCTTTCCGAGGCACGGAGGAGTCTCGGTATGTTGAATGGAACACTTGCCGAGGTCGGTCAAATTCTGCAACAGGAAGGCAATACATGCTAATATTATAAAATCGAAAGTGTGTCTGTCTGTCTGTTACCTCTTCACGTGAAAAGGGCTTGGAGAGGGTAAAAGAAACGGTTTTAAAAAACTCCACAGCGTAACACGAAACATGAAAAAACTGCCACACGAAAAGCCCTGGAAATCTGCTGACGGCGGTGTCTCAAGGTTATGTCACGGGTCACGTGACCGCGTCAGTACGTCTGACCGATTCTTATCCACTGGGCTGTGACCAGACAACTGTATACATATGTACATGTATATACTGTGTGTGTACACATACACACACAGAGACACTTGTTGCTATGCGAAGATGTTTGCTTAGCTTTTTTGTGGATGGGAAGTCATCAAATTACTTCTCCCGGTCTGGGTGCAGCGGGAGAGAGTGTCAATCAATCCATCAAATTATTTTTTTGCTTAATACAGGTTATAAACAGATGTTACAAATAATTATAAAGAACAATGTATCATGACCAAATAAGGTGTAAATATTTATATTATTCTCAGACTCTTATTGACTAAATCTCAACCGTGTTCCTTCAATTGCCCTTTCAGTTCCAGGGGGGCTACACTCAAAGCCCGAAGTCCGTAGTTTCGGGCTTAGTTGCGGGCGTATTCTACTCCGTATCACCTAACCACTAAGAATTAGACAACACGATTTGACAGTTACTGTCAAATCGTGTTGTCATTCCTTCTTAGTTCGGGTTCGGAACTAATAGTAAGTCCGTAGGTGATACGGAGTAGAGTACGGACTTCGGGTTTAGAGAGTAACCCCCGTGAGCCGCGAGCCCGCGATGACTCTTTCGAATAATTTCGCAACCCTGGTCGATGTTTGCTTGACCGGCCCCCTTCTACCATCGGACATCTAGATGCACTACAAGTTACCATCCCTACCGTGTTGCTATTCCACCAATTCGCACTAAACGTTTCCAAACGTCTTTTATAATGCGCACAGCAAAGGAGTGGAACTCTCTGCCTACGTCTGTGTTTCCGAACGCATACAACCCTAATCTCTTCAAAGTAGAGTGAACAGGCTTCTTCTGGGTAAGATCGCTCCATCGTCGACTTTGTCTCTGTCATCTATGACCTAGACTAGAGTCAAGAGCAAACCCACATTAAATAAAAAAAAACTATATTTAATAATTGAATTTGCCATCGACAAGCCCAGAAGAAAACTGAAAAATTCTTAAAGGAACCTCACGCAGGGAATGGGCGAAAAATCATGAAAAATAACAGTTTGACCGCTGACCTTAGGTGTCAGTACGTTCAACGACCTAATATCATGACCTATCTCAATACTTTCAACCTTGCTCTTCCAATTCATATCTCGTAAAATGGCGTCGCAATGGCTCGCAAAATTGCACTAAATTGAAGCGCCCCTACACGAGAGGAATTCTTTATATCCGACTAGCTGTGGCGTGTTGTTTCACTCGCATAGCAGGAGTATTATTAACTCCATGTTGATTCTACGATAATTCATTCATTCATTCCGCTGAGCCTTTTAACCCAACCAACTCGGGCTTGNGTATTATTAACTCCATGTTGATTCTACGATAATTCATTCATTCATTCCGCTGAGCTTGGCTTCCAGTGAAACCGGATACAGCTGAATACCAGCATTTTCCATGGACCGACTGCCTGTCTGAACTCAACAACCAGTAACTGGGTAACATGATATCCTTCGCCAAGCTGGTGTCAGGGGGGCTACTCTCTAAGCCCGAAGTCCGTAGTTTCGGGCTTAGTTGCGGGCGTATTCTACTCCGTATCACCTACGGACTTACGATTAGTTCCGAACCCGAACTAAGAATGAATGAAAACACGATTTAACAGTAACTGTCAAATCGTGTTGTCATTAATATTAGTGATACGGAGTAGAATACGCCCGCAACTAAGCCCGAAAATACGGACCTCGGGCTTAGAGAGCAGTCCCCCAGATCTACTGGCTTCTTTGAGTACCTGTAACGACTGCCAAAGATCTACAAATGACAGCCGGGCCCAATGGCTTAACGTGCTTGCCGAGGCACAGAGGATTCTCGATATGTTAAGATGGTCACACATCCATGGCTTCCACACAAGAAACGTGTTTTTTTAGTTTATAGTGCTGAAAACTCTCTCTGTACGAGTCCGACTCGGACATGACCGGTTTTTACAATCACTGATGTCACTATGTCTTGGCCCTATAGAATTTAAAAAAAAACAAAAGACTGCTAAAATAGCCGGTATTTTTTCAAGGAAAATAAATAGGTAACTTATTGAAATTAAAATGAATAATATTTATTTGTCCGAAAAAAGTTACATGGATTATATAATGAGACATCCTCAGTAAATAATTAATAATACTTATATTATTCATACTTAATTTACTATTAATAATTTTCCTTTTAGTCACTAAATTTTACTGTATTAAACACAACTAATAATAAAACATCACGAATTTATTCCTAAAGGGCTACGCACGGACGTTTAGTACGTAAGTACCAAAACCTATGTCCATAGGCACCACGAATTATTCTAAAAATAAAATATATTCCCTATAAAACCTACCTTATTTCCAATCCCAAACACACAAACAAACATTTATTCTCCACACTAAACAGCACAACACTAAAATAAACTTCAAAAACACGTTTTCTTTTTCAAAAATGAATTTACGAAAACCGCCACAGACTATATTTTTCGCGCGAAAATTCGTAAACGGAGCGCGCATCCCCCGTGACAGTTGGAGAGGTACTAACGTGAGGCAAAGGCAGTGAGCGATACAGTCTGGTCGCGGCGGTGTTGCTAGCTATACTGATGATACTGCCCTTATCACCCTTTAATATAACCTACACGGATTGTAGACTCTTTTGTTAAGAAAAACGTTTGTTTTATGATGCGTAATTAGACAAAAAAAGATAGCTTTCTAGATAGTGAAGACAAAGTAAGTGGTTCTAGAAATTTTAAGTTGAACGCATCAATTTAAGTTTCCAACAAGAACTGGGAATTAGAAAATAAATCTGACAATATCTAATAACGCCTAGCCTTTACCCACCTATATTGGGGTCGGCTTCCAGTCAAACCAGATTCAGCTGAATACCAATATTTTACGTGGAGCGTCTGCCTACCTGACTCCCACAACCCATTAACTGTGTAACACGGTACTTCTTGGCAAGACTGGTTCGTAACAACTGCCATAGAAGATCTACATATGACAGCCGGGACCAACGGCTTATGCCTCGGAAAGCACGTTATTTTGAGATGGTCACCCATCCAAAGATTAACCTTGGCAAGCGTTGCTTAACCTTGAAGATCGACCCTTGCGCTGCAATTTTTTAGCCACGAGCTCCTCAATATCTAATAATGCTACTTTATGAAATACTATTTTCACCCGCATAGTTCCCGTTCCCGAATTGCTGAAAGAATTGTTCAAATCGGTCCAGTAGTTTTTAAGTTTATTCGTTACATACAAAAATACAAATCTTTCCCCTTTATAATATTAGTATAGATATAGAAAGAAACAAATATTCCTCGTAAGTTCGATTCTCAGATTAGGCACTGTTTTAGGTATATTTTGTTTTTTTCAACTGGAACGTGCAATAGTGTCAGTGAGTATCATTTTCTGCAGAACAACTTGCTGCTCTTGTTGCTGGGGCAGCAGAACCATCATCATCATCATCCACAGCCCGACTTTGCCCACTGCTGAGCATGGCCTATGCTCAGCAGTGGGCGAAGTCGGACTGTGCTCTCTTCTTTTGTGCCAATCCCCACGTTCCTGTGCCAGCCTCATCCAGGTTCTACCCGCGATGGCAACAATGGCAGCAGAACCAGCTTCATCTATTTGACTAAAAGACCTTTTTTTTTTTAAGGATGGGAAAACTTCTTCCGCTCTGGGTGGAGCGGAAGGGCGTGTCAGACTATTACTGACTAAAACCCATCCGTGTTCCTTCTAAAGCCCTTTGCGTTCCGGGGCCACGGTGACTCATTCGAACAAATTCCGCAACCCTGATAGACCTTGACAATTCAGAAGTCCCTGTAACTGGTCTATTTGAAGTAAATGATTTTGTATTTGGAATTTTCTAGTAGCTTCCAGTTCCAGTTAGTCAGTGTAACAGTTTTAATTTAGTTTTTAGTGGTTAAGTTATTTTCTTTTAATGTTGTGGTTTTGTGTGTCATTACTGGCGAAGTAAACGTGTTTTCTTTCTTTCTTTTCTTTCAATGGAATCTGTATTTGTGCCCAGTTGATGACAAAATGCTCGCCCCGTATTACACGGGACTTTGCAAAAACATATCTGGCTGAACGTCGGTGTATTTTAGTCTCGCCTCTGCCTAGACATTCGAGAAATATGGGCGTCATGTTCTGTTAGAAAAACCTACTAAAATCATTCCTACTTAATTTCCCCTTCCTCCAGATTTTCCCATTTATTCATAACCTTTGATAATTTTGTGATGCCTTCATCCTTGCCATAGCCTTGTCTCTTGCAAAGCAATATATTACCTGTGAAAGTACCCATGAAACAAAAACTACAAATCACGAGAATCTCCCCTAATCAACCATCCCAAAAACCCCACCAAAAATTCCCAGATCCCCTTTAAAACAGGTAAAATATCCCCACCTGGCAACACAGCCAACCATAGCCAACAGTTTTCCTCAACTGATATCGGTCTATTTTGACTCGCTTCTTATCATTGAGGCCTATTTTTAGCGCAGACACAACAACTCGTCCTTTTAGCCCATGGATGAATTAATGTTAAGGTGACTTTACTAACATTTTAATGACGTTAATGGGAGTCCTATTACTTGAAAGGATTCTTATTAGATACATTTAACTAATAAGTTTTATGAAATGAAAAATAACTCAGTCCCTTTGGTACATTTTCATGCCTGAGGAACTTGTCTCACCGCCAACGAGGAAGGGATGAGCTATCGACTATTTTCTCGCTGAGGAAACGAACAAAAAAATATAGATCCCGTGTGAGGAAAAAAGGCACAAACATTAACAGTCGATAACTGGTTGTTCACACTGCCGGCGAGAACTCTCTTACCACTAGTGTGTCGCAGCGACAAGCGCTATCAAAGACAATACTCGCTCAGCGATGTTCGCTTGGCGGTCAGAAGTCAGAACTCACGCCGAGAGACCAACTAGCGGTTATTTCTACCTATAGTGCGGGCTGGAGCGAGTGATACTAGTAATCGCCCGTCACACAAGAGCACTCGCTTATAGCCGAGCAACAAAACTATCGGAACTACACACTCGCTTCTCGCTGCTCGCCAACTCGTATCTAGTTTCTGGCTTTACTCGCTTCACGCTGATCGTCGGCGGTGAGACAAAGTGCCTGATGGAGTTTTAGATTTCATCAAATCGGGCCCGAGAATCCTTTGTGCGTTTTTCGGTATTCCTCATAGTCTCGGATTTGGACATCCACGCACACTTGAAAAATACACTCTGTATCGTCTAGGACCTGGATAAGGATACATTATTATCATATAAATAATCCTCCTGACCGATTTCGGCCATGGCGGCCAATCTCAACGGAGACAAGCCATCGGCGCGGGACATATTATAGTGCAGGCGTGTGTGCGCAAACACAGGTGCACTCCCTCTTCCATCACTCTCATATTCCGATGGGACGGCAACCCGACACGACCGGAGAGAGACCTGCGGCCCTACTATGACGTGCTAATGCCATCCAATTCCGATGATGTGAACGGGATAGTGCTATTCGCTATGTATAGCTCCGTCTCCCTCTTAGAGCGGAATCATGATCGTTTTAAGACTTCATAGTAGGGCCCCTGGCGCAGGACCAACGGCTTAACGTGCTTTCCGAGGCACGGGTGTGTCACACTACCAACTTTCAAACTCCGGCCTGTCACTGGGTAATTCCTATTGGAAAAACCCAATAACACTTTTCTGGCTCACCCCAGGACTCCACGCTCGCCAGTCGCGCTTGCGACAAGCCGCGAGTCCAACGGAGCAGTTCATATCATCATAAGAAGTGGCCGAAGCGAAAAAGATGGTTACAAATAAGCGAAATGTACTAATGGATAATAAATATGAAGAGCTATGGGTACTTTGAGTAAGATTTTTCTAAAATCAAATCTTAAAGATTGCATTGGAGTGTTAAATGATTGCAAGAAAAAATTCTGAAACCCACTCAGACGAAGTCAAGACAAAACACTAGTTCTGTTGTTAAGTATATAAACTCTTATGAGGGTGACTTTCTAGTTAGTCTTATTAACCTCCGATTCTTAGAAGAATCTTACTTTGTATTCTGATAGATTCAATATTGTTAGTCTCAAGAACCTTAAGAAAAATACGTGGAATTTTTTCCTTAATTGGTTAAACGTGGGTGTAATACTTCTGTCTAGACCAGGGTTTCCCAAAGTGGTCCCTACGGGGTCGATATCGGTTTCCCAGGGGTCGACGAAAACGAAAACTGATTTTGGGGGTCGATGAGGTCTAAAAATCGACCCCTATTAATTAACACAAGTTCTTTTTTGAAACTTTCAAGGTAGGTACTGTATGAGTTGTGTTACGTCTACCAATCTATCTATATTTATAAAAATGAATCGCTAT
>NDFZ01002053.1:0-16193 GCA_002192655.3 Mamestra configurata | reverse complement strand
GATAGACATCATGCGATTATACGCAACAGGGTCGCCTCTATTTTCCAACGCGTAATAGGTACCGCATTTACACAATCGTGTTCGCCGTTCGCCTCGTCACTCGACGAACATTCGACGAAACATTCGTACCTATACGAGTGCCGTCGCGAATTACTGTTTTACACATTCGCGGGGTGAATTATTTTGACATTCGCACACGAACATGGAGGACGTGAAAATAATTGCGGATTGCGAGTTACATATAACTATTTTATACAATTTTGTAGATATTCTGCGTAAAAAAGTGAAAAAGAACCGTCGACGCAGACGATGGTGGATTATAGCCAGTGCCGGATTAGCCATATAGCAAGAGTAGCAAATGCTACGGGCCCCGCGCTTACAAAAACATTTCGCTAAAAACCCAGTATCATGGCTCTGTCTCACACGAAAGTCCTAAGTCCTACCATACTATGCGATAGCCGTTTTAGCGCGGCTATGACGCATATTTCCCCAAACTGTATAAGCATCTAATTTTGTTTATTTTTTATGGTCTTACTTTGCGTACGTAAACTCTTTTTCTTTATTTTCATTCAAGCGATCATACCGTATGAAATCTTTAGTTCTTCTTAAGGACCCCGCGGGGCGTGACAAATGATAGAGGGGGAGATGGCACGGTAATTGGGCAACCACATTGAGGGCGAAAAGTTGATAGCTCAGTACGGGCGGCTCACTCAGACGAGCCGTGTGGTGAGGGGCCCACTTTCAGATTTCCAAAAAGGGCATATTTTAGTACTAGCTACCGGCCGCGGCTCCGCCCGCGTTAATGTAGAAAATTATCCCAAGGGAACCTACTCCCGGGATGAAAAATCCTATGTGTTATTCCAGACTATAATCTACCTCTGTGCCAAATTTCATCAAAATCCATTCAGTAGTTTTTGCGTGAAAGAGTAACAAACATACATCCATACATACATTCCTACAAACTTTCGCGTTTATAATATTAGTAGGATCATCAGAGCCGTTTATATTGATTTGGTCTTTCAGATTTCCAAAAAGGGCATATTTTAGTATCATCAGCGCCGTTCATATTGATTTGATCATTTGATTGCTGGTCGAGATGTCGACCTCTATATGGTTGTTCAAAAACCGTTCAAACTCCCCCTTACCCCCTCACAGAATTTTAAATTTGGTATTTTAGGGGGCCACTCAGTAAAATTTGCTACAGGGCCCGAGCTTGCCTAATCCGGCACTGATAATAGCGTGTCATCGCAATAGAACAATGTAAGTACCTATTTAACTGGCTAGCTGTCAACTGAATGCAGGCGAATGTGTAAACAGTAAGTTCGTGTTCGCCATTCGTGCTCTTTGATTCGCCTCGAGTGCTCGAATCGCGGGGCGAGGCACGAGGCGAATAGCGAGCGCACTGTTTACATAATAATGCGTGTTCGTTATTCGCCTCGCGATTCGCACGAATGTGTAAATGCGGCATTAGAGGTAGTGGCAACAACATACTGAAAATGATTGCTGACCAGTCAGACTGTCCTATGCAGTGTAGATGGATGAGGACGATAATGGGGAATTGATGTGTAACTATAATTAATAACTTTAACTCTAGATTTTTAAATAAACTTAATCAATAATATCTGATTGTTATTGTATTGATTACCTACACTGCACAAAAAAATTGCAACTTTTGTCTGATGAATGATAAAAGTCACACGATTTGACGTCGCTGATTCTAAATATACCCTCATTTTTAAAAATTTGTTATAATTTTATTGTTATAGTTTATTTTTTATAATTACTTTTAAATATTTTATTGCTTTTTAATAATTGCATAAGTATTATTTTATTTTTATTGTATTTTAACTGTAGTGTGTTTATAGATCAATCCTAAATAAATAAATAGTTTTTATTAATACGAAAAAAAAAACACACACAGGCATCCACTGATGGACATAAGTCTCAGCCAAAGATAGCATTGCGTTGTCTGATGACACTAACAGAAGAGACCTATTTGAATTTCACATAAACAAACATTTATATTTAAACTAGCAGAGAGAATCTAGCTAGCTAGCTATTTTGGGAAATCCTCTTTTTTTTTTGCTCTTGACTCTAGTCTAGGTCATAGATGACAGAGACAAAGTCGACGATGGAGCGAGCTTACCCAGAAGAAGCCTGTTCACTTAAATTTTGAAGAGATTAGGGTTGTATGCGTTCTCTTAGTGCTTCCCTACAACTCCTCAAGGAACCTACATGCCAAATTTCAGCTTTGCATGACCAGTAGTTTTGGCTGTGCGGAGTCTGTCAGTCACTCAGTCAGTAACGGAAGAATTATATATATTAGGATAACATGAGAGACTTACAGCTAAAACAAACAAATCAAGGTATAAATAATGTGATCTAGTAAAAAAAAAACTCGCACCAAGCTTTCCGGAATGTTTTTAAAACTTCTTTTACCTCAGAGAGAGAAGATTAAGTTATCTAATCTGGTATGTACACTTGTACAGTAGGTATTGAAAAATTAACATTTACTTTAACAAAGTCCAAGTACTTACTATTATAAGGTGTATATCTATCAGACAACAAGCTTTCTAAGTTATATCCAATGACTCCAACCACGGCTGCCACTGGCAATGTGAAGTATGGAGCATTTGACCTTAAAAACTGAAAAATGATTGGCCACATCTGAAAAAATAAATACACAATGTAATTTTTTTTTTAGGGTTGATGCAAGAGTTGTCAATTCACTACTCTTATATTCAATATTGTACTCTATTTTGCTCAGGGCCCTGTTTAATAATCATTACAATCCCACAATTTTGTAAATAATGACATATTTGTAAAGTTGTATGACAAATGCTGTTAAACCATACAATTAAATAAGAATTTAACAAGAAAATACTAACTAATAAATTACAAATATTACCATTATAAATGATGTTTAATAACTGTTTACATGTGCAGAAAACGCCTGTAGATTTCGATGACAATATTGTATCTACAAATTTATAATTGTAAGTTACATATTACAAAAAAATTAAGTTTTGTTGAAGATTCTTAAGTCGAGGGTAGATTTCAATTTTTTTTGAATTTAATAAAGTCTATCCTTTTACGAAAAACTCTCCAATGTCATTAATATATTCATCTTCACTACTGTTACTACTAGTTAGAACCATTTTTTAATGTATAACAACTAAATTTTTTCACTTATTTAATTGAGCTACAAAATTGTTAAGTTCTGACACAAGGCAAGTCCACCCGTCAGAATTGTTCTACAATTTACAAAATATGTAAATTTGTAATTACAAATATGCGTTCAATAAAATAGTTTTCCTTACAAATATGTAAATTGTCACCTGTTAAGAGAAAATGTTTACTAAACAGAAATATGTAAAATTATAGGTACAATTTGGTCAGTTTTCCACCATGGTAAATTTGTAAGTTGTATTCTTTATTAAACAGAAGAACAATAACAATTTGTAAGGTTTATTAACCAGGCCCAGGTTAAAATATACCTGGGCCCTGTATAATAAACGTTACAAATTGAATTTGTATTTTACAAGTTACAAATCTACAAAAGCAATGGAATATGCAATAATATGTTATTTATTTGACTCAGATTTTAAATTTAATAGAATGAGTTTCAGTCAGGTGTATCATTGAGACAGTTTTTGTCTTTTAAAACAGGGAGTCGTAAAAATTGGTGTCTACAAGAAAAAAATATTTGCGCTGTTATTTTCGGACCGTTTCAGCCACATGATGGTCAGAAGGGTTGTTTTGGAACCCTGCAACTGGTAACGACACAGAATCTACTTGTATCTTTTCAGTAGGTTAAAAATTGGAGCGGCATAAATGTTAAATCTTGTAAGGATGACGTCTTCCAATTATGATGTGTCAGTTTTTAGTGTCACCTGACTATATTTAACTGTTTATTTACTCTTTTATAAAAAATCCAGCGCCATGACACAAGAATTCACAAAAGTCGTAAAATATTAACAAAGTTTTAAGGTTATGTAAGCGGCTGATTACATTAATTTTCTATTAAAATTCTAACGTGAGAATTACTTACATTTGTTAGTAACGAGCGCTTATTTAAAGAATTGTTCAATAACAAATATTCTGTTTTCTGTGAAAATCAATATTCAGCACAGCGGGATTCGCCGAAAAACAGCTGACTTATTTGGATAACTTGTTGACAGTGACATGCATGCATAAATTAAATTGAAAGTGAAGTGCGCAGTTCAGTTTAGAAATCATTAAAATTATTCGGCAGCATCAATCTAGTTACTTGTATGCTGCTGATTAACCCGTCATTTTATTGACGAGCTATGAAAAGCTATTTCACGAGTTTCAATACACTTGTGTCATAATATGTCTGTCAACAGTCTTCAGTCTACTTTAGTCATGCTCAACCAAAAAACACCACTGTAAGACAAAAAGCTAACACTTTTTGTGGAGCTAATACTTAGCTGCTGTTGTTAATATAATTCGCATTTGGTGTATGTCGGGTGCTGCTAAGCTGACCCGACTCGGGTCAGCTGAGGTGGAAGAATTTTATCAAATATTTCCGAACGAATAATCTGTATGTCCGACTGTCATTAAAGCGTCAGATTGTTGAAAACATAACCTGAAATCTTAGACTCATTTTGCGAAGTAAATAGAAGGATGTGTTTATAACTAAAATAACCCATAAAACATATATATTTATCAAAAATGTCACAAACGCAACTCCTCAACTGCCTTTCCAGGCTCCAGATAGTGAAAAACGAGTCAAAATATTTACGTAACCATGTCCAGATTTTGGTTCGCAATAATGCTTCTAAAGCTGCAAAGCAGAAGACTGCTACGTCTGTGTATCGTGCTATGAATATATTTGATAGGAAGGCGAAGGCTTTGCAGAGGGAGAGGTCAGCAAGGAGGGACGATTACCACCTAGCAGAATATATCAAAGAGGAGGTTGGCTGGCGAACTGCTGACCGTGTTTTAGATATAAAACGTTTGTTTACTAATGCTGTTGAACTTGGTAAGTTAGTAAATTCTAGTTTTAAGTTTGTAAGCAGTACCTGAACAGAAACTGTTCAGTTCTTGATGTTGTTGATAGCTAAAACTGATCTTCGTTAAGCACCTTATTTATTATTTACTTTATTGTCCACCACATTGGCCTAAAGCTTAGTCCTACTATCAGCTCTGTTTATCTATTTTATTCCCTTATTTGGAAACTGAAA
The DNA here is from genome assembly GCA_002192655.3 of Mamestra configurata. Taxonomy (NCBI): domain Eukaryota; kingdom Metazoa; phylum Arthropoda; class Insecta; order Lepidoptera; family Noctuidae; genus Mamestra; species Mamestra configurata. The sequence goes on along the minus strand of NDFZ01002053.1, from coordinate 10,986 downwards.
GTCAGTTACTCTGCTTTATCAATCAGGGAATATGTGTTTGACCACAACCTTACCTGATGGTAAGCGGTGATGTGGTCGAAGATGGAGAATGCTTTAATTTNGTTGTTGATAGCTAAAACTGATCTTCGTTAAGCACCTTATTTATTATTTACTTTATTGTCCACCAAATTGGCCTAAAGCTTAGTCCTACTATCAGCTCTGTTTATCTACTTTATTCCCTTATTTGGAAACTGAAAGTCAGTTACTCTGCTTAATCAATCAGGGAATAATGAAACAGAGAATGAAAAATTTATTTAATTTCATTTAAATTATATTCTTAACCATCCTCCTATTCTTAAACTTTGTTTTGCTAATGTATGGTACCTAGTTTTCTATCTATACAAAACTTGGCCAAAAGCAACATAATCACTGTGCCCTGTATTCTCCTTGTGATCTATGGTAACTTTTTTTTTACTTTTGTCAATAGTAAAAAAATGGCATGCATTTGACCACCAACTCACCTGATGATGGTAAGTGATTATGTGGCCAAAAATGCTTTGGATGATGAAGATGGAGAATGCTTTAATTANCTTTATTGTCCACCACATTGGCCTAAAGCTTAGTCCTACTATCAGCTCTGTTTATCTATTTTATTCCCTTATTTGGAAACTGAAAGTCAGTTACTCTGCTTTATCAATCAGGGAATATGTGTTTGACCACAACCTTACCTGATGGTAAGCGGTGATGTGGTCGAAGATGGAGAATGCTTTAATTTAAATTTTAAATTCCAGGTGCAAGTCGTGGTTATGTATCCCGTCACTTCTTACCAGATAGTGTTGAGAAAGTGACTCTATGTGACACATCACAGACTCATCTCGACAAGGCCATAGTAGGAGATGGGGTCAAATTCGATAAAAGAATAATGGATGAAGAGAATATTGATGTAAGTAATTAATTTAATTTAATCCATCTTCCTAGCTTTTTACAACTATGAGGGAGAGGAAAGGAATCATAACTAGATGCAGCTGGGTACAGGGCCATCTTTTACCTATCAGTGGCCTTGGGCACANTATGTATCCCGTCACTTCTTACCAGATAGTGTTGAGAAAGTGACTCTATGTGACACATCACAGACTCATCTCGACAAGGCCATAGTAGGAGATGGGGTCAAATTCGATAAAAGAATAATGGATGAAGAGAATATTGATGTAAGTAATTAATTTAATTTAATCCATCTTCCTAGCTTTTTACAACTATGAGGGAGAGGAAAGGAATCATAACTAGATGCAGCTGGGTACAGGGCCATCTTTTACCTATCAGTGGCCTTGGGCACATTGGGATGATGGGGGTTCTATGACTTCAGCAGAGGACTATTTTGTTTAAGAAGAAAAAAAAAATGATTATCGATTTATTTAACTATTTATGGAGTCAATTTAAATGAAGAGAAAATTATAATGTTATCCAGAAAAGTAACTATAATAGCATTTACCAGTCTTAAAAATCTATTGAGATATCCAAATTATGCCATATTGTCAGTCACTTGTTCAAAGTAGATTTTTTTTTCGGTTAATTTACTTAAAATTAATAAAATTAGTTATTGGTAGAACATCTTACACCAAGCCCCCATCAAATGCAGGGCCCTGGGCACTTGTCCAGATTGCCCAGTGGCAAAGAGGGTACCAGTATTCAACATGGAGCAACTAGCTGTCTGTCCTCCAAAACATACTGAGTGGGTACTATGGTACCCCTTGGCGAGACTGGTGTCAGATATTATTCTGGTGTCTGTATGTATGTAAAACGCGCTGGTTCCCGCAACTCCACGACTTAGAGAGCGTAATTGCGTGCAGGTGGGACAAATTTGTCATTAGATCCACCCCAGCTCCCCCAGGAAGGCCAGCAACGCCTTGGTGTTACTTANGTTACTTACTATCTCACAGAGGGTACCTGGGTTTCCGAAGTACTTAGCCCTGTAATCCGCGACTACCGGGCAGTTTAGAAGCAGATGTGCTGCTGTCTCGTTCTCCTCCATGCAGGCTCTGCATAGTGGGCTGTCAGTGACTCCTATGACATAGAGGTGTTTATTAAAAGACCCATGGCCAGTTGTGACGGCTGTGACTGAACGCAACTGCTGTTTAGTCAGTCTAAAGGCTTTTTTCGTGAAACGGCCATCAATAGAGGGAAGTGCCTCTTTGGCCTGCCTAGACTCACCGTGGTCCACCCACAGCTTGTGATGTTTGTCACTGGTGCGTTTCTTTACCAGGTTGCGTAGGTACCCGAAGGGGAGTGGCACGATGGTTTCGGGGCCGATCGTTGCCATACTCGAACTCCTTCTGGCGAGTTCGTCTGCTGCATCGTTACCTCGGGATTCGCTGTGTCCCTTGATCCATTGAATGGTTACTTTGTTGTATCCACCGACCTGATTCAGACGTTGGTGACACTCGAGGATCAGCCCAGAGTTAACTGTGTGGCTGTTCAGAGCTTGCAGGACGGCCATGCTGTCCGAAAGTATGCGTATTGGAGTAGTCCCTAATTTCCCTGCTTAGGATGGCTGAAGCCGCCAGGGAAATGCCCATGCACTCAGCCTGAAACACTGTGTTATGGACTGAATGGTGTGTCGATGTGAATGTTGAGATCCTCTGAGAAGATTCCCGCACCCGTGCCACTACTGTTTCTGGTGTCTGACAATCTATACAACTGTCAAAGATCTACAAATGGCTTAGCAGCCTTTCCGAAGCACAGCGGATTCGCGGTATTTATTTGACGAGCACCCATCTACGGACCTACCTCGGCAAGCGTTGCTTAACCTCGAAGATCAACCTGTGCCGCCGTTATTATTTAGCCACAAGCTCCCAGTAATGAGTGTATATAATGAATTTAATAATGTTAGCAATATTTCCTTTTGTAAACACCCATAATTTTTGTTGATCAATTTTCCTGTGTTTCCAATGTTTGTATGTTTAATAATCGGGGATGAACCTAATTGTTACATCTGGAGTATTTCTATTACAGCTATACCAACAAATTTTAAATTTGCCCTGCTAGAAAGGTGTTTTTTCGGCGTTTTTAGCTCGATCTTAACGGCAACAGGTAGACACTTGAAATGCTCACAGAGTTTGTATTGATATAGACGCAAAAAAAATAAAATAAGTATCACACTAATATTATAAAGGCGAAAGTTTGTGAGTGTGTGTATGTTTGTTACTTCTTCACGCGCAAACGGCTGGACCGATTTAGATGAAATTTGGTATAGAGATTGTTTGAGTTCCGGGAAAGGACATGGAATAGTTTTTATCCCGGGATTATATTCCCTTGAGATAATTTTCGACAATAACGCGGGCGGAGCCGCGGGCGGTAGCTAGAATATATTTAAAAATAAAAGACAAGAGAAGTGTTTTTCGGAGTCTTTTAACAAGCATAATGGTGCAAGCATTTTAACAGCATAATAGTGGATTATTATAATGGTGATGGTACAAAACCCTTTATGCACGAGTCCGACTTGCGCTAAGCCAGTTTTTTTTTTATGTTTGGTGAATTATAATATTGCGCGAAGGTTTCTCAAGTTTGTTTGTTTTGATCGACAGATTCCAGCCTTTTCCCAACTATGTTGGGGTCGGCTTCCTGTCTAGCCAGATGCTTTTGAATACGAGTATTTATTGGTTACAACGGTACCCCTTGACAAAACTGGTGATAACCGTTGGCCAGTGAGATTTGTAGGACCTTCAATATTAATTAAGTGTAATGTTTTTTTTTCTTAATTAATCGACGACACAGTTGGCGCAGTGCTTGCGCGGTTGACTGCCGTGCTGCGTGGTCTGGCTGTTTGTGTATGTATGTAAACGCACCCACGATACAGGAGAAATTCCTAGTGTAGGGCAAAATTTTATTTAAAAAATATGTTTTTTTTAGTTTCCAGATGACAGTGTAGACCTGCTAGTATCCTCATTAGCGTTACACTGGGTGAATGACCTTCCCGGCTGCTTTGACAAGATCATGAGGTGCTTGAAACCTGATGGGGTGAGTGAACATCAGCAACAAGTAGTCTCTTTCCAGGCAAGGCAAGACAATTAAATTATATCGGCAATGTGCCATGGAGCGCAGAATACTAGGTGTTAAATTAACGTGTAATCTATATACTAGTATAATAAAGCTGAAGAGTTTGTTTGTTTGTTTGAACACGCTGATGTCTGGAAATACGTCGGATTTAGAAAATTATTTTTGTATAGAAAGGACTTGCAAGTTTATTTGGACTATCGTGGACATTTGCGGTGACCCACTTTTGAACCGTATCACCATAATAATCAGGTCGAAAAGTTGTTCACCGCAAATGACCGCGATGATATCTTGTATCCACGAATGCAATTTACTCCAATCCAAGTAAAACATATCCTTCTTTCCTAGGTATTCATGGCCTGTGTCTTCGGCGGGGACACACTCATGGAACTGCGCCAAGCCCTGCAGCTGGCTGAAAGCGAGCGGAGCGGCGGCATATCTCCTCACATATCGCCTTTTACCAGGATTAGAGATATCGGGGGCCTGTTGACTGCGTGAGTATGAGGAGTTAGTGGCTAAACTATAACAGCTGCACTGGTCGATCTTCAAGGTCAAGCAACGCTTGCCGAGGTTGGTCTGTGGATGCATTTTAATATACCGAGATTCCTTCGTGCCTCGCAAAGCACACTAGGCTGTTGGTCCCGTCTGTCATTTGAAGATCTTTGGCAGTCGTTACGGATTATTAGAAGCCAGAAAATCTGACAACCGTCTTGCCAAGAAGTACTGTATTACCCAGTTAATAGGTTAGGGAGCAGCTGCTCCACGTAAAATACTGGTATTCAGCTAAATCCGGTTTGACTGGGAGCCTAAACCTGATGTTCACTGCGTGAGTATCTATCAGTCTAAGGGTGCCACTCCACCAGAAATGTGCGAGGAAAACGAGTGGAGCTAGGATGCGTAACGAAGCTGTGATACGATGTGAACGTTTCCACCAGAGATGTGCGAGTCAGCTCAGTGGCGCGAGGATGCGTAGCAACGCTGTGAAACGGTGCGCAGATGACCGGTGCGAGGATGTTTAGTGGACTCTTTTCAGATGCGATGCTAGCAGTTTCTCGCTCGCGTCCATCCCTTGCACACATCTCTCGCACACATCCTTCGCTTGTTTTGTACGTACAAAAACGTCGCGCTGTTTAGCCGTTTCCACCGAAGCTGCGAAGAGCGAGGCTAGTTAAATGAAGCGATTCTATTGTTTCTTAACGAACACATCCCTAGCTACGCATCCTCGCACATCTCTGCTGGAAACGCACTCTAATTCAACCGTTAGGGCCCTAATGGGGGCCCTGGGCACAGGATAATGGGGCCTATGACGTTGACAGAAGACTATTGTGATAAAACAGACAAAAAAACAGGATTTAATGGACTGTTTATAAATTTACATTAATTGAAATTAAATTTATTTGNGGGGGCCCTGGGCACAGGATAATGGGGCCTATGACGTTGACAGAAGACTATTGTGATAAAACAGAAAAAAAACAGGATTTAATGGACTGTTAATAAATTTACATTAATTGAAATTAAATTTATTTGTGTTTGTTTTTAAGTATTATCCGGAACAGTACCTCAGAGTAAACGTATTTCTATGTCTTAAAATTAATATAATATTTATCAGTTCGGGTATCTACGAAGGGATATAGGAGAAAGGTCAATGTACTTTATTGCAAGTTTATCTGGCGCCTACCATAGTGTGGTTTTAGGGCAATTTTCCTCTCCCCAAAGTGCGTAGGCAAACAAATCCATTTTGCGACATGTGATTCAGATTTTTCATCCAACTATTTACATTGTGGTTTGGTAAAATCGTATATTTATTTTTCTGAATCATTCTCAGACGTCAAACAACCAACTGACAATTTTTTTTATGAACGTTAGGCTTTTACGAGTTGTAAGTATGTAGTTCGAAAATCTGACACCAGTCTTGCTAAGGTGCACCATACTACCCAGTTACCGGGTTGTTGAGGTATAGACATTCGCTCCATGTAAAATACTGGTATTCAGGAAGCCGACCCTGATTGGTAGCCCATTCATCTGCCGTAACTTGACTGCGAATTTAATCATAAGTAATTAGACTACTTCCTCTAAGCATTTTAAGTAGTGGAAATAAAGGGATTTTTTTTCATTTATTTATTTAATTAGACTACTGGACTAGATCACACTAAGTAGATAATCTATATACACTTCTCATCAAAAAAATCGAAACACCTCGCAGTTTATGATTTGATAAGGATTATCAGAAAAATGTGTATATTTAGGAATAAATGTAAAATGTCATTTAATAGTGAGTAGTATGAGGTTTTTAAATCCTAATGTTAATGTTCTAAATTCAAATTAAGTCTTCATAGGTTTCGTATTTTGTATAATGAGTAATTTTTACCCTGTATGGAATATGAAGGAAATGGGTAAAACAACACGCGTAAATGAAAAAAAATGTAAGAAACGTTTATTTAATAACTTGTATTCCCTCCGCGAGCTCTTATTACTGCTTCCATACGGTTCTTCATCGATCGGATGAGAGTCACGATCACATGTTGTGGTATATTATCCCATTCCTCTTGGATTGCATTTTGCAGCTGGCTAAGTGTTTCTGGGGCTGGATCTCTTGCTCGAATTCGTCTCTTTAATTCATCCCATAGATGTTCAATGGGATTCATGTCCGGGCTTCTTGCTGGCCATACCATAATGGAGATACCGACTTCGGTAAGATAATCTCGTACGACGCCCGCGGTGTGAGCTCTAGCATTGTCGTGCATGAATATGAAGTCGTTGCCAATAAAATGTGCATAGGGCATCACATGAGGTTCAAGACACTGTTCGATGTACCGATGAGAGTTTAGTGCAGGCAGCCGTGGCCCAGATACAAAGGCAAGTTCTGTCTTACCGTCGGCGCTGATTCCTCCCCAAACCGTCCACGAACCGCCACCATAGCTGACCTTTTCTTCAATGCAGCATTGTGCAAAGCGTTCTCCATCTCTTCTGTAGACCTTGTTCCTTCCGTCGTTACCATACAGCATAATTTTACACTCATCAGAAAACAGTACTTTGCTCCACTGAAGGTATGACCAAGTTAGGTGCTCGCGTGCAAAGTTAAGGCGCGCTCTTCGATGGTCTGCAGTTAATTTCGGCCCATTCGCTGGCTTATGCGGTGCCAATCCGCGTTCCTTCAACCTTCTTCTTATTGTAGAGTCACTTACAGCTACTCTTCGTACAACGCGAAGCTGCTGCTGCAGTTGAAAAGCGTTAAGGCGTCGATTTCGTAAAGAGGTTGTTACAATAAATCGATCATCTCGCTCAGAAGTGACCCGATTCCTGCCAGATCCTGAACGGCGCGTGAACGAACCAGTCTCCCGATAGCGTTTGTAGACTCTATGAACAGATGATAAGCTTAGATGCAATCTTGCAGCCACAACACGCTGACTAAGTCCAGAATCCAGCAATGCCACCACTTGGGCGGCTTCTGCGGGCGAAGTATCCATATGTTTTAGAAAAAAAAGTTTTTTCAGACGTCCCAAAGTCACAGTAAATGAAATAAGAAACAAAAAGTTTAAAGACAAGCGCTAATTTTAGTTTTTAAACGAGAAACGTACTCCAACCCTAAATACACATTTGTCTCAAAACAGTGATTAATTTCATTTATAGGATAAACAAATGAAATTCTAATTTCGAATTTTGATTTTTTTCTTCTTACTGTAATGACCAAACTGCCAGCTACACAATAATGTTTTTTTTTTCATGGAATTAATTCTCTTTTGTAAAAAATTAGGACAAAAACAATAAAAACGAAAGTGTTTCGATTTTTTTGATGAGAAGTGTATATAAAATTCTTCGGTTACTGATTGACTGACTGAGTGACTGACAGACAACGCACAGCCGAAACTGCTGGTCGTAGAAAGCTGGAATTTGGCATGTAGGTTCCTTAGGGAGTGTAGTAGATCGGCAAATTATTATTTAGTAACGAGCTCCTCCTAAAGATTTGAAAAAAAAAAGTATTTTACAAAAAATGAAAAGACTTCAAAAATAATTTATATAATTGACATTATAAACGCATCGGCGTGCCCTCGACGCCAAGCCACAAATTCGCCGTAATTTTTGTGAGGTTTGGCGTACAGGGCACGTGCTTGTTGGCATGTATACGTGACATCGGCGTTCAAAAGGTTTATAACTAAAAAGGGACCAAATAAAAAAAATATTTCTTAAAAAATCTATGCCATTTATTTTTTGACTTTATTTTCTATCTCAAAAACTACTGAACCGATTCTAATTAAACTTGCACTGTTCCCTAAGTTGTACTATGTATACCTTTTTTTTTTTTGATGTCGGGGGAAATCCTCATGGATGTCCTCCGCCCTGGGGCTGGCGGAGGGGTCTGTCAGACTCTTACTGACTAAAACCACACCGGTGTTCCATCTCCCACCTACGCCGGGGGCGATCGCGGGAACGAATGCGACTTCCGTGGGTTGTACTATACCTAGTCTTACTAAAAAATATTTTTTGCAATCCGACTTATAGTTTTTGAGATATGCGCGGACAAACATACATACACTTATGAAATGACACAAATGTTTGGATGCTGGTATAGACTAACATATACAAAAAGTGTGCAATTCTGACAATATTACATACAATACGTATCGAATTGATACACTCCTTTTTTGAAGTCGGTTAAAAATCTACAAAATTCAAGTCAAACAATTTTTTCTTTCCCAATTATTCAGGAGCGGTTACACGCTACAGACAGTGGACGTGGACACCATAGTCGTATGGTACCCTAGTGTATTTGAGGTCATGAGGGATGTTCGAGCTTTAGGGGAAGGAAATGCTGCCTACAACAGGCCGTTACGGCTGTCCAAAGATGTGCAGTTCGCCGCGGCTAGTATTTATGATGAGATGTATGGGAAAGTGAGTATGTTTACAAGCTTTTATTTAACTTGCACTGTTCGTATGTATTTATGTTGTCCGTCAAAATTTGCAAAGCATTTTTCGACCATTTGTTGGTATCCGATTGAGCTGAAATTTTGCATACACGTTTAGTTTTGGTGACAATACAGTGTGCAATACTCATTATGGTAATAATTTAAAAATGGCCGCCGCTCCAAGATGGCGGATTACATATTTTTTCTCAACCCGCTTAATATGGGTATCAAATGAAAGGCATTAAAGAGTAGAAAATGATAAAGTTAGTAACATCACACTAAATTCAATATGGCCGCCGCTCCAAGATGGCGGATTACAGCGTGGGCAAAGTGTTATTGCCTCTCGCGTATCTCTACTGAGATAAATCAGTATTTTTTAACGTACCCCGCCCCCTTGTCAGCGTTAACAAGTAAAGGCCCCCACTTATGATTACTTAATGGTATAATTTTTGCCCTACTAAAACTTGAATAATGTAACACAAGGTGTTGAAAAAATTGTCATGAAATGTCTTTCATCGCATGCGCTGCGAAAACTATTGATGATAGAACAAGACAATGTACTACAATATTAAAGAACATATTAATATCTATAAAAAAAGTCCGCGATAGCATATGCCTATCTCCGACGGATAACTCACAATAACTGCTATTACTTTTAAAATCTTAGATTAAAAATAATGAATTTTTGCGAAGCTTATTCAACCCATATGCTATTAATCTACCTATATCTAAATAAATGTGTTTGTTAGAATGGAAATTTAATATAGAATATTTGTGCCCTTTTCTCTAAATAGTTTAAACAAATATCTTAGAAGATATCGCAAAATAAAAATATTCGCGTGACAAAATAATTACGCGCGCGGCAGTCATTCGGTCCGGCCGTCGCGTCGCTATGTCACCTACGTGGGGATTCTGGCCTCCGGGAAATTCAAATTATTTATTGCACCATAATGTTTACAAGTAAAAGGTCTGACTGTATGTTTATAATAATAATATTATAAAGAGGAAAGATTTGTTTGTTTATTTGTTTGTTACGATTTGGCTCAAAAACTATTGAACCAATAAAAAAAAAAACCTTTAGAAAGCAACATCTTCACCGAGTAACATAGACTATATAATATTTTACAACAGTCAGAATAACAGTCTTTGTTTAAATTATTAAGTTCAAATACGGGTGGAATCATTAATAGTGTTGATATTAGCACATTAGTATCATAATATTAATCCTTATCCATTTAAATGGGTTGATTATGTACCTACATGTAAATTACACTTTTAACAATTCAAATCGGGCCTTTCATTTAAAAGTTTAATTTAAAAAACGTTTCCAAACGTCTTTTATAATGCGCACAGCAAAGGAGTGGAACTCTGCCTGCGTCTGTGTTTCCGAACGCATACAACCCTAATCTCTTCAAAATTGGAGTGAAGGCTTCTTCTGGGTAAGCTCGCTCCATCGACGACTTTGTCTCTGTCATCTATGACCTAGACTAGAGTCAAGAGCAAACCAATATTAAATAAAAAAAAAGTAACGACGGGTATAAAATGCTCTAAGTAAGAAAAACGTTGCGGTTTGAGCGAACTGGGGAGAATCATACTTGGTCCGATGAAGTTGAAACAAGGCATAAAATTAATTTGAAAAAAAAAAGAAGAATAATAAATGTTTGATTTTTTCGAATACAAACCCCTAAATGGGCGAAAATGAAATTTTTAGGTGAGGACATTATTGCTTAGTTGAATTTACGTGGAAATTGGAATTGGAATCGAAAATCAATCTAAGAATTTTAATTTTAATGAACCCTTGACGGGGTGAACGGGGTTCATAGTAGGTAGAACATAGTACCTGAATATCGTAGTGCTTAATTTTCCATAACAAACCTTAAAAAAGGGTTTAAGAGGGGGCGTTGAAGTTTGCGGAGTACCAACTAAATCCGCGCGGACGAAGTTGCTGGCGAAGTGCTAGTTTATTATAATTTGATCCTTTTCTAACTTATTTCAGGAAATGCCAGACCGCAAAGAACGTGGGGTTCCAGCCACATACCAGATCATTAACTTC
>NDFZ01002051.1:0-16181 GCA_002192655.3 Mamestra configurata | reverse complement strand
TTGATTGGAATTTTCACGTTATTTAAATATTGTTTGCAGCAATGAAGAACTCCAATTTTTTAACAATTATTTTATATTTAAATGGACGCTTTGTGAGAAACAATAAATATGGTATTTATGTGAAAATCTCTATAAAAGTTTCGTTTTTATTCACCCCTGCATTTCTATCCACCCTGTTTCACGGTACCTGACTACTATCAAAAATGTACATTACTATCAGTTTTGTTTCTTTTTGTCCTATATTTTAAACGCTTTAAAAATTCGTAATTTCATGAGGTAATTAAACATTTTTTTTTCTGCCTTGGATCTTTTTCCAACCGTTTGAGAAATCATATTTCACATTGCACCAATATTATAAAGGCGAAATTTTGTAAGTGTGTGTGTATGTTTGTTACTTTTTCACGCGCAAACGGCTGGACCGATTTAGATGGAATTTGGTATATGTTTGAGTCCCGGGAAAGGACATAGGATCGTTTTTATATAATTTTCGACATTAACACGGGCGGAGCCGCGGGAGGTAGCTAGTCTAATAAAAAACAGTGAAAATCCCTATTAATTTCATGACTATGGCAGACGAAACTTGTGATCGGTTCATTTGCGCGAGCACGATATTGTTAGTAATGACATCTCTTATCGTTTCCGTTGCAGCGATTACATGTTCTGTGGGTTTTAGTAATCAAGTGACCAAGCCTGCTACATATTTTACTACTCAGAATAAATTAACAACACAAACAACGAGAAGGTATGCAAGCACCACACGTGTAACCTCCCTAAGCGCATCTAATCAATTGATATTCTTGCGAAAATGTAACAATTGGCGACGAACGTTTGTGACCAAAATTAATCAACACTTGGCTATCTTCCGCATTGGTACAAGTAGCCTAGTTGTCACAGATGCATTGTAATCAAGTCGTTTACATGGTATTGTACAATATATTTTTCTGTTACAAGATAGCAGGAACGAAACGGAAAGATTGAAAGGGAAACGCTTAANGGTATTGTACAATATATTTTTCTGTTACAAGATAGCAGGAACGAAACGGAAAGATTGAAAGGGAACCGCTTAACTTGGTATGGTCATGTGAAGAGGAGGGATGAAATGCACGTAACTAAAGAGTTATGAATATAAATGTGGATGGATGGACAGGGAGAGGGAGGCCAAAGAAAAGATGGATGGATTGTATTAGGAGTGATATGAAAGAAAAGGGAGTTAGTGATAGCGTGACGGTTGACAGGACAGAATGGAAGAAAAAACGTGTTGAGCCGACCCCAAGTAACATGGGATAAGGGCAGGAAGAAGATGATGATGATGAAGATAGCAGGAACACTTGGCTTCGTGTATGGCTACGAACTCTGAGCTCACGCACTTGATAGTTTTCTTTACCTTCGTTTCTTGAAATATTTGAGTTAACATTAAGATTATTCTAATTAATTCTCCACTACTAAAGCTCTTAAAAGCATTGATGAAAACAGAAAGCCTTTCAAAGTCAAAGTCAAAGCATTTATCCTACTAATGCGAAAGTTTGTGAGGATGGATGGATAGATGGATGTTTGTTACTCTTTCACGCAAAAACTACTGAATGGATTTCGATGAAATTTGGCACCGTGGTAGATTATAGTCTCGAATAGGGTATTTTTTGTTCCGGGAATATGTTCCCTTGGGATAATTTTCGACAATCACGCGGGCGGAGCCGCGGGTGGCAACTAGTTTCAAATAAACCATTATCAGGTACTTTTGAACTGTCAAAGTCAGTCCGTCAAAAACATGAAGCTATTTGCACGTTCCAAAGCGTAGATCTCTATGGAGAAGAACGTGCATGAAACTCCACGGACACTCTTCTAAATCATTTTATGTTTACAAAAATCCTGGTTACATTAACCTTGTTGCTTCTATATATGAGAACAATGTAAAGAAAGAAAAAACAATTTATAGTATCAAATATTAAAATGTGCCAGTGGCAACTAAGGGATGACCAGTTTCCACTGACGGTGCCCGTTCACGAACATGACACCCTTTAACAATATGTTGACATAAAATGAACCACCGATTCATTATGAATCATCTAATGACAGTGAAAGCAATAATTCTATGAGGCATTGCTTTGTTGTCTTCCACCATTTTTTATAGAACCACTTCTAAAGTCATAAAGTATCAGTAAACACTATAATCTCACTGAGACAAGCCAGACACTATTTCCAATCACTGCAACTTGTGAAAGCCAGAATCAACAGTGGATACCACCAGAAAAGATCTGAAGCAGTGAAGCTGGACGAGTCCTGGAGATACGATTAAAACTATCTAGGACCCCGAAACGAAATTAATCTATACTAATACTAATATTATAGATACGAAAATTTGAATGTTTGGATGAATGGATAGTTGACTCTTACTCAATCACGTCAGAACGGCTGAACGGATCTTGATGAAACAATTGCAAGGTACAAGTAGCACTATAATTTCCACTTAGGCAGTAAACACAAAACCAGCAGGTGACATTAACAAAGACTACAATTATGATAGCGAAGCTGACTAAAATAATCAACACATCGTCGGCACCTTTGAATCTTCCGCGTAGCACCAGCACCGACTCCGGCGCAGCGCTGGCCCAGTTGCCCCAATTGATTCATCACCGCAACACTGCCGTCGCATGACAATCAACTATTTACCATAGCAGACGGTAAGGTCATTCGAAGGTATTGTTCATTCAAATCAGGGTGAGGTGTGCTAAAAATAAATAACTAGGATACTATTGCTGTTGTATGGTTCCACAGATGGAAATCATCAAATGACTTTTCCCACTCTGTGCGCAGCGGGAAGAAGGGTAACTCTAACTGACTAAAATGCACTCGTGTTCCTTCAAACGGTAACTCTTTTGAACCATTTCGGAACCCTGGCACGAGAAAGAAAGAAAAGAAAGAAAAATATTTATTTGGGACTCGCACAAAACAAATAGAAAAATAAAATAAATTAAAACTAACAGTCATAAACAATTACTAACAGAAGCAAGAAATAACAGCATGAATTTTAAATGTCATGTGCGAGGCCAAAACGGTCCCTATCTCTGCATATGTTGCGTTATTTAAAAAAATAAATAACTCAGCGCAGAGTTTGATTATCTAGTTTTGTCTTCAGCGATTGGAGCTGATGCTTTATGCCCTCGCTTTTACTTTGACAACTATAGTTCTCCACCACTTTGTTAAATCGTCCATATCTGCAATCGACACAGTCGCTAAAATCATCATGTGACACACCGTGGTACCAGCTAAATAACTCCTGGCTCCTTTTCAAAAACATCAATCAATACCGCTTCAATAAATAAACCGCAACAATCACCAAGCTGGCATACAAAATCGAACCGTAAAACCCCACAGAATGTGGGACATATCCACAAAATTCCGTACACATGACACCGTCAGTCACGTAATTATTGCACTGCTGACACTGTTGGTGATCTCAACACCCTGGGCTTTGTGCACACACGTATTCCTTATGTAACCATGGCTTCGGAGGTAAACAACACATTTTACAAGTACTTGTGTATGATGGACCTGAGTTTTGGATGAAAGGCGACCTTGGTTGGACGAGACGTGCATCATTTTGGCAGTGTAGATTGTATGGCGCCTTTGTCAATGTTATGGCACGTTACTGCCGTCTACGTGAATTCAATTCGTTCTTGATACAGGTTACTGAAAATATAAGCAAAGAATCATTATGATAAGTGAGAAATGCTTGCACTGGCTGAAAAGGTCTACTCAAATCTGTGTGGTACTTTACAAAGACCATTTCAGACATTAACCTTCATGGTTCTCACNCTTGCACTGGCTGAAAAGGTCTACTCAAATCTGTGTGGTACTTTACAAAGACCATTTCAGACATTCACTTTCATGGTTCTCACATAATTTGACCAGTACGATTGTATGGACTTTAAAAGAGACTTTGACCTCTCAGTTTGTTTCGGTGTTTCTTCTCAGGGTAGTCAGCTAGGAAACACCGACCTCATCTTGTTTAATGAGTGACGTGTAAAAGTATTATATGTTTTACATACCTNAAGAGACTTTGACCTCTCAGTTTGTTTCGGTGTTTCTTCTCAGGGTAGTCAGCTAGGAAACACCGACCTCATCTTGTTTAATGATTGACGTGTAAAAGTGTTATGTTTTACATACCGACTTACAAAATAAATATAATTTATATACTTAGTTGGATTAGCTAGAGAAGTTTCTTGTCTTCTTTAAAGAATCCATTGCTTATGTAATTGAAAAGGAACAAAAGCTTTACAATCATCACTTTTTGGCCCTCCGATAGGTCCATGTTACATTATTTCAATTTGCTGAAGAAAGTCCAAGAAGAGAAGATCCGAGTCGAATGGCGGGGAACCGCTAGATCCAAAAAGGAGGAAATTGGGGTAAGCGTTTGCCCAGTAGTGGGAGTCTTTCCGCTGATATGTCGATGCTGATGATCTTCATCTAATATTTCGTCTTTGGTTACCACTCCAGTCCCAAATGTACCGTAGCGATTTTATATAATATAACTACAAAATTCCATATACACGCCTATATTTCTCCAATAGAATCTTAAAACAGATTCCAAAAGAGAAATATAGGTACAACTTTCACGAATTCCTCAAGATATCGATAGTAAATTTTATTAGAATACGGGGTCGGTAAATATTGAGTAATTGATGGAGTATTTACAACGGCACTCGGTACGCGTCGCATTAGAACATTGCATAAGGCTGGGAACACACAGGAAAACAAGTAAAGTATCTTCTTCTTCTTTTCGATTTTATGGTAAACGTATTTTAGGCCCAGTAGGTGACTTTAATAGGAGATTTAACAAAAAAAAACTAATTAATCCGTCAGATATCAAAAATATTAGACACGTATCTTTTCTTTTGTCACGTAAACAAAAAATGAAGACGAAACAGTGCGTTGAAAACTCGTGTGACGTCTCTTACCAGTACACTTTTTAGTGGACGATTCAAGCCCCCACTCCTNCAAAAAATGAAGACGAAACAGTGCGTTGAAAACTCGTGTGACGTCACTTACCAGTACACTTTTTAGTGGACGTTTCAAGCCCCCACTCCTTATCTTTGATGCGTTCTATCTTCGTATTTTTTTATTGATTTGATGAAATAAAATATTCGTATCCAATATTTTTCGAAAATCTAACGGACGGTCTAAATAGAACCATATTTTTTTAACCCAGGCAACATCCCTATTATATATCAGGTCCACAGACTACAATTTTATTTATCAGGTCCACAGACTACAATTTTATTTACCAGGTCCTCAGAAGAGTAGGAGTCATATTCAGGTCAGGGACCCAACTAGTCCCATCGCACATTTGCGTGTTTTCTATGGAAACTTCAAATTGTTTTGGGATACCATTGTTACTGTCAAATGAGAAATAGCTCACCAATCTGTTGTTAAATATTATCTTTATAACAAAAGAAAATATTTTACTATTTATTTAGACAAACAATTCATATTCACATGACCCATGGGGCAAGGTCAACACAAATTCTAGTCTAAGAATTTTATCTGCTGTGTCCTCCATTTTTATTTTCTATTCATACATAACAAATTCAGAGACTTTAATACTCTTGTGATCTTTATGCACCATAATAGGAGTCAAGAGCATTGGTCTAAAATCTTTTTCCAATTAAGAGTACGCAGAGAAACTAATTAGTCACCTTATATGTTGCGCAACAATATTATCGGTCCACCGCCAGGTGCGTCTGGTCCACCTCAGTTGCCTTCCATGACCAAAGCACATATACTTTGCTACCAATTGTATATATTGCAGCATTGTGAACCCTTTTTTTATGGATGGGAAATCATCAAATGACTTCTTCCGCTCCGGGTGGAGCGGAAGGGCGTGTCAGACTCTTACTGACTAAAACCCATCCGTGTTCCTTCTAAAGCCCTTTGCGTTAACCCTGCTTTATTACTTTGGCAAAAAGTCTTCTTGCAAGAATTTTTATCTACCTTTGTTGAATAGAATGTTTTTCTTCTTAAGTTTTTTGAAATTTGGATTACGGTTTCAAACAAAATATTGAAAAAAAATTGAACACTTCTTCTGGGGTAATTCACAACTCCTCTTGGTGATAATTTTTGAGCCAGAATTTTTAAATTTATCGTTGGTGTTAAAATAGTTTAAAAATAGTGAGTCCTATCGATCCTATCCACGGGCCACTGGACACTTTCGAAGAAATTCCGCAATCCTGGCAGGCTCTGGCCCTAGCGGACCCCGTCTCTTATGCTGACGTCTCTTTGAGGCGCGCGTGAAACACTATGCGCCATCGACCCGGGTCTGATTTTGACTGGACAGCGAGCCACCCAACACTCGCCAAGGATCGCCCTGCGACAACCGACGAAGAACTTCTCCCCTTATTTCCTTACCCGCCACACTTGAGGGAGCCGCTGTGCCGCGCCGCCAGGCCGAGTGCTGCCATCAACAGCAGGCAAGCCAAGCCACTGACACCTCGTCGCACAGGAATTAAGTTATTCATTTAGCATTAATATTTTTCTTTACGCAATTTGTTCCAAAATTGTCCTTTTTTTTTTAGTTTTTAGTACCATTAGTGCTTTTGTACACACATTTGTCTATAGAGCGCTGAAGTCGCATCTTTTAAGCGCATAATTAATATGGAGACGCTCTCTAGGCTTATGTCGTTGCAACTTCATTCGTTTCTTGAGTAAAAGCTTGGTTACTCCCTAAATTTCTACACATTTAAAATTTGTGCCCCAGTTGTTTTTAGATTATCCTAATAAGTATTTTTCAATTTGCACGTTAACCGCAGAGGAAGTTTTTTTTACGTATTTTTCAAAATAATTTTATCTTTTTTTTATACGTTTTCGATGTTTTCTACAAAATTACACGTATTGAATGTGGCTGATTGTTTTTTTTTTATATTACGCAACAAAAACGCTACAATATGTAAAAAAATCTACTGCAAGGATTTCGAGTACTTACATTCTCGTGTACGGTATCGTCTAAACAATGTATTACAAATAAAAAATATCTTTTGAACTATGTTTTTTCCATACTTAAAAAAAAATTTGATAAATATTTTTAAGGCCCATGTCGAGCACAGTGCGCACAATCAATAAATTTGTGCGAAATGAAAATATTGCATATCTTTAAAACGGATTGTTATTTACAAAAAAAATTTAGTGATTAATTGTTATTTGTTATTCTAAACAACTCCTTAAATTCCTTGCAGTTGATTTTTTAACGCCTTAAATAACATTGATCATTTTCTTCGTCGTCGTTTCGTCACTGCTGAGGATCGGAGCCACATTAAGAAGTCCCAAATTATGTGATCTTCTACCGTATAGACTGCTCGGAGGCTCGGTATCTGCATCATAATTATTTCAGCCGTAAGACGTCCACTGTTGGACATAGTCCTCCCTTAAGTGTCACCACATCGACCGGTCCTCTGCGTCATCGGTCCACCTTATGGAAGGCCTTCTAAAGCTGCGTCTTCTGGTACGCAGTCGCCACCGCAGAAACTTTGTCAGTATCTACATGGTGCGATTGTAATGTCCGATCTTGCTGGTCCTCTGCTTTGAGCCTGTTTGTATTTCCAGCAGGCCCGGTATCATGAGCCTGATTTATTTGATAATCTCTTCACATTTAATCTAATCTGTTAGGCAGTGAATCCTCCTCCTAACTCAGAATCACACCGCGCGCTCGGTGTTGACACTCGCGCCGTTAATCCGTGCGCGTGCGATGTATACCGAGCGACGGGCGCACACGACGTATACGCATCTATGACGTAGCAGTGTTGATGCAGTTCATGTGTTGCGGTTTGTGAATCCATTGATCGAATTGTAGATACATAATAATTCGTTCAAATGCGTCATTTGTCCTCATTTTTGCACGATAGAAACGATAGGGTTATTATGTTTTATCCAGTTTATAACAAAGTTAAGTTAGCTAAGGCTCGAAGGCATAGGGTGTAAAAAAGCATCTCCATGATTGGTGCGTTGCAACCCTGATAGTCAAATGTACCACCAGTCTGCTGACTGACTACTATTAATGTACACTAACCCATCCCAGAGACGTAAACTTTTCTTACGGTATGCATATTCCTTTTCGACCAATTCAAATTATTTTTGATATTCATGGTCAAAATCTTTACAGCACCAGTTGGCGCCACATAGGCGAGAGGTCCTCTTCATAGAAAAAGTGACTTTGACGTAAACAAACGTAACTCTCTGCCTGCGTCTGTGTTTCCGAACGCATACAACCCTAATCTCTTCAAATTTAGAGTGAACAGGCTTCGTCTGGGTAAGCTCGCTCCATCGTCGACTTTGTCTCTGTCATATATGACCTAGACTAGAGTCAAGAGCAAACCCATATTAAATAAAAAAAAAAAAACAGTACGTTGATGTCAAACAAATGTTAGAAAACATTAGCGTTTTGACAGGTATCTGGACCTGACGCCTCAGCCTCAGTGCTGCTCGTCATTTCAGGAAACCCTCATAGATCAGCACAGCTTGTTTCTTTACTAGTGACATAACGATGCTTCAATTATTTTGAGCCATTAATTTCAAAACGCCACAAATGTTGCAATAGAACATCCGCATTTCAAGGTCATGGTTTCATTACCGCTTCGTGAATCATTATTGGTGCGACCTTCACATTCTTGTCCATAGGACCATAGGAATGTGTAAGAAACTGTAAAAACGATCCAGTGTCCTCTCCGGAGGTGGTGAAAAGAATACCGAGAGTGGTTTTAGTCAGTAAGGGTCTGACAGACCTCTCCCCCAGTCTTAAGTGTCGTCTGGGCAAGGGCATTAATGAGGATTTACTCGAACTAAAAATGGCTGTAATTGTGAAATGTAATCGTGAAAATCGGTACACAGCGAGACCTTTCCGTTTTGTCTGCAAATAACAAAGAAAATATGGAAAAGATACCATATAATCTTTGAAGAGTTTCGCTAGTACTCCCATATTCATCATCATCACCATCATCCACTGTCCAACTTTGACAGTAGTTGGGCATAGCCCTCTCTTTTTCTATGCCAATCCTTAAGCTCCTATGCCTCCCTCATTCAGGTTCTTTCCGCGATATATCTTGTTATCAACTGGGAAAAATTCAAAATCCCATTAAGAATAATTTCAAATGATAAAAGCCAATTCCACTTTTCTCGCATCGAAATTCCGCTTACGATCACTCCACCAACGAGGCAGTCAAACACGAAAAGAAGTGTTGCCCAATCGTATCGTGGAACTCACTGAATACTTCATAGGGTTGCCAGATTAATAAAAAGCTGTCACACATAATCATTAATAAGTACATGTTTATGGCATTGTTAATCAAATTCATTTTAACAAGATATAAGACAATAGCAGTACAATTGACAATGGAAATACAAAAAACTCTCATGTGTTGTACGTAATGTTAGCATAACTTTGTTTTCTTATGACAATTGTCTTTACTTCGAGCTCTTGCACTATTATTATTATGTATTCTGAAAGGTTTTTGTTGATTCTAGGAAATATCTGTTTGGCCCATAATGAATCTACTTAACCAAACGACATGAATGAATACTATGTGATTATACATTCTTCTAATCTTTCGCGCTACATGTATAGAAGCTCCCTCTCAGTCCAGGTTAATAACTTTAACTTTAGCTTCTTTCTCAAATAATACGTCTGATTGCTGTATTTCAGGCAAATAAGTTTCGATTGCAGGGCAAAGGTAGGAGACCTTTAGTGGTAGTGCCTGGTCCACACACTTATTGCACATGTGGTACCAACCGGTTCTCCTTCATCTTGATGATCCAAAAGGGAAATTACTTTTCCATGTGAAAACTTTCAAAATGTTGGGAAATTAGATGTGTTGAGACGTTAAGATTAGAATGCGAATACGGAAATATTCCCTCAGATTACTATAGTGTGCACGTGTAAACCTGGCAATAGACACTCCGGTTTCTCTTCCGATAGTCGGATCAGGGCTGCCAGAAAGAAGTACGAGAAATCTGGTGCTTGTACGTGATTTAAAATTATGTGATTCTGAGGGATCGCGAGAAAATCTGACACCTGCTTCTTTCTGAGGTCATATGTGGATGATTCATTAAAGTAATGTCTAATTTTTTATTTTTTTTAAACGTTGCCCCCACTCTAGAAATTTCTCCTGTATCGTGGGTGCGTTTACAAACATCATATTCACATACACAAACAGCCAGACCGGGAACAACTATCTGTAGGCCATACAAATATTTGTTCCGTGCGGGAATCGAACCCGCGACACGCGCCGCAGCAGTCAATCGCTCAACCACTGCGCCAATCTGATGCTGAAGTCTTTCAAATGGGAACTTCGGATTTTTTGAATTTTTATTTTTGTACAGTTTTATAACAACCAGCATTTGGCGATCCTTGTAAGGGTTTCGTCATTTCGTGTTCTAAGGAAAGTCACACAAGTACCCACCCTTAGAAGACGAAAAAGACTGTCAATATACTCGTAACAAAGATCTTCTTCGTGTATTTGACGTATCAGCCTATTCTGTCCCACAGCTGCAGCTAGGCAAAAGCATGCTTTCTTTTCTTTCTTCAAAACATCTAGTCTTGCCGAATCCTGCCTGTTGCTTACAAGCTCGTCCCGCCATCTTCATCTGAATTCGTGGTGATTCACACCTGGATTCGAGTGCTGAAAAAAACGTGTACCGACACAAACCCTACAGTTTTAAATCACATGGCTCGTGTCGTAATCACAGGGCTGCCGTAACATGACATCATGCAATTAGAAATTATTTCATTTTTTATAGAGCTGGCTGACTGACGGGCGCCTTATACGAAGCGGCGTGAAGATTATGTCATTGACGAGTGAAAATGCAATAAAATTGATACGATCTGGCACGGGCTTGCATTCCTGACCTATGAGGGAAGGGATATGTGGAGTGACTAATGTGAGTAAATAAGTAATACTCATAACCTATTAGCTCGAGGTTGAATAATAGTAGCCGTATGAGTCGATCTAAGAGGTTAGGAAACAGCAGACGAGCTCGGCCTATGAATTGATGACCATTCATTACATACCAAGACTCCTTCAAGCGTGCCTCGAAAGCCCCTTCAACAGTTATTATACAAACCTTCAGAAAGAACTTCAAATAAAAAGGAGGTAGTCAGCGATGGACCGCTATTTAATCAATGAAATTTAAAATTTTACATTATAGATATAAATAGATATAAAAATATATGTAAACAAGCCAGGTAACTCAGTACCCCTTGGAGGAGGTCAAACATGCAGACGCTCCATGCAATATACTGGTTGCTGCAATTGGTTGGATTAGAAGCCAAACATTCTTAGGAAAAAGCATCATCAACTGTCCACGTCCATCCTTCGTCCATCGTCATCAACCTGGATGACGATAATATCCTCCAAAAAGGATATGAAGCAATTCAAGGAGAAGACTAACGGCCGTTTTAATTTTTTTTTTCTTTCTGGATAAGAAATAGGAGTACAATTAAATGTAATAAATACTGTCTTACTAGTTAAACAAAATATTTATAATACTACTAGCAACATTATCCACTTATTACTAATATGATGATTTAAAATGATTTTAAATGCTACGTGAGAACAAAAAACATGAAAACAAAATACATGAGTGATTGGAGTGAACGATTAAATCAATTTTATTCAATGACCTATCTACCTTTGACCAACGGTCAAATTAGCTACCAACAGTAGTTCTACCGTCATGTTTCGTCATCTTTCAAACATGAAGTTTCAGCTACTGTTGGTAGCTAATTCAATTTGAGACCGGCCGTAAGTGATCGATCCTAACGATCGTAGAACGTAGCAAAAAACAAAAAATAAATTATCAGAAGCCTGATTTTTTGTACAATTATTATTATGGACAATAAGCGAAGCCGTAAAATATCTACTCGTACTAGTTAAATCACTTGTATATTTAGTCGTAAAGGACTAAAATAATGACCATGTATTTGCCGTTACATTCATTACTAGTCATTGAAGTCACACCTCCAGCGCCATTTAGTACTAATCATAGTTATAATGATTAGTTTACATAGCGGCTTGTGGCTGCATAATGGCTGCACAATAAAAATAAAAAATAAAAATAGTAAGGGGAAGTAGGAAGGGGTAGGTCCCTCCACATCGCTGTCATCTGGAACAGTGTCCTGCAGACGAGCAAAATTACCTACCACATTGGATGGCAATGTTAATTAATCGGCCAATCCGATCTTGACAAAGTGTCATTCATATCATCATATTAGCCGAAAGTACACTATTTGACATAGGCCTCCCACAAGTATCACCACAACAACTCACCAGGTCAACCACCTTGTGGGAGGTATTCCGGGGGTCGGCAATCCAGAACTTTTCGGCCCTATCGACCATCTGTTCTGCGAGCAATGTGCCTTGCCCACTGCCACTTCACTTAGGCGATCCTTCGGACTGTGTCGGTAACCTTGGTTCTCTTGCGGATATCATCATTCCTGATTCGATCACGCTAGGAAACTCCGAACATTGCCCTCTCATTGGCCTTCTGATGAAGCCCATTTGATTGTGAGCGACCACGACAGTATCATTCTATCAGCGAAAACGTATTAAGTACCTAAATTTCACGTGGTCAATCCCAATTATTTTGGCATTTCGACAATCCCCACCACCGATAGAAATTAATTTTGTCTAGAGCCCAAGGATGCTCTAATTAGATATATACCAAAAACAACTTTACATTCCACCTTTCATGTTATAAAACGTCTCCAATTATCTCGTGTGATTTACAAGATCGCCATAAGCATTTTAATGAAAACTTTCGCAACGTAACAGATTGGAATAAGCTGTTCGTATTTATGTGAGAAGTAAATAGACATTGGTATTGCTCGTTAGCGGGATTGCTCATTTAGTTATGTTCAAGCTTGCTTCTGTATGCTTCAGTATGAGTAGAAGTGCATTGGCTAGAATACAGAACTGTATCGGTAAGAGTAAATAATAATATAAAAAATAAATGTATTACATCACGCATGTATTGTACCTACATTTCGCTAGTTATCATTGGCGGATCCAGGGGCTAAAGAGCTCAAGCCCCCAAAAGACGGAGAAATCTTTGGTAATCTACATCCAAACGAAGTCTTCGAGGATTTTACGAAAAGTAATCCAAGGAGGTTTGTTATGCATTAAGCTAAATATTTTTATTGTGCTTCTTTATTGCTAAAACCTACCCTCAGCGGAGTCAAGCCCCCTTAAACAACAATCCTGGATCCACCGCCACCGGTTATGTTTTAAGTCCCGTATTATGGGGCGAATTCATTGCCATCAACCGGGCAAAAATCGAGACTCAGGGCTGCTCCTAAGAAGTTCTAAATTGAAAAATACTATAACACTTTGCCCGACTCCAAAATTTAAAACATATGGCCAACAAATCATTGAGGCAGTTGAAAAGAAAGAATATACATAATGTATGATATCCTATTGCAAGTCAAAGAACTGTACTCATACAAGGGGTTCATATCCAGTTTTTCAACTCCTGTTGGCCATGAGCCAAACGTGAGGAGTGAAACGTGATGTTATACCATAGAAATAATAAATAATTACTCTTTATTTCAGATACCATAATTATACAAATTTGTTAGCACATGAACACTTAAAACTATGTTAACGTTCAAATACAAAGATTTTAGTAATATAAAAATTTACAACCATGTTAGTAGACATTTACAATATTTACAGAACAATGCAAAAATAGCGATGTTTACAATCAATGTAAACATCGCTATTTTATTTAAATTTTGAAAGGACAAGGATATAATCTCAGACCTTTCAAATAAGTGAATAAATAGGGAANATTTTGTCTAGAGCCCAAGGATGCTCTAATTAGATATATACCAAAAACAACTTTACATTCCACCTTTCATGTTATAAAACGTCTCCAATTATCTCGTGTGATTTACAAGATCGCCGTAAGCATTTTAATGAAAACTTTCGCAACGTAACAGATTGGAATAAGCTGTTCGTATTTATGTGAGAAGTAAATAGACATTGGTATTGCTCGTTAGCGGGATTGCTCATTTAGTTATGTTCAAGCTTGCTTCTGTATGCTTCAGTATGAGTAGAAGTGCATTGGCTAGAATACAGAACTGTATCGGTAAGAGTAAATAATAATATAAAAAATAAATGTATTACATCACGCATGTATTGTACCTACATTTCGCTGGTTATCATTGGCGGATCCAGGGGCTAAAGCTCCCAAAGACGGAGATATCTTTGGCAGTCCACATCCAAACGAAGTCTTTGAGGATTTTACGAAAAGTAATCCAAGGAGGTTTGTTATGCATTAAGCTAAATATTTTGATTGTGCTTCTTTATTGCTAAAACCTACCCTCAGCGGGGTCAAGCCCCCTTAAACGACAATCCTGGCACCACCGCCACCGGTTATGTTTTAAGTCCCGTATTATGGGGCGAATTCATTGCCATCAACCGGGCAAAAATCGAGACTCCGGGCTGCTCCTAAGAAGTTCTAAATGGAAAAATACTATAACACTTTGCCCGACCCCAAAATTTAATCCAGGACCTCACATTCGGCAGTAGCGCTTATGGCCAACAAATCATTGAGGCAGTTGAAAAGAATGAATATACATAATGTATGATATCCCATTGCAAGGCAAAGAACTGTACTCATACAAGGGGTTCATATCCAGTTTTTTCGACGACTGTTGGCCAAGACGAAACGTGATGTTGTACCATAGAATTTATAAATAACTAGCTGACCCACGCAACTTCGTCTGCGTCACATTTTTCATGAATGCTCGGCTCTTATTGTTCTTAGCGTGATGTTATATAGCCTATAGCCTTCCTCAATAAATAGACTTCCTAGGATTAGCGCGTTCTACCAAATAAATAGCCAAGAATAACTAACTGATCGAGTGGTAAATGATCAATTAGCGACCGCCGAGAGTAGAAAATATTAAAGTACTTATATCGCTCTTAAAAATAGGGGTTGGTGATAGAAGGGTGAAAATTTAGGGTTGTATTATCTTTTAATGCCACATTATAAAAAAAAAATTGTCCAAAAATTTTGTCCAAAAAATAAAAATAAAAATGTTAGGGGTGGACAACCCTTATCACTTAATGGTATGAAAAATAGATAGTAGCCGATTCTCAGACCTACTGAATATGCATATAAAATTTCATAAAAATCGGTCAAGCCGTTTTGGAGAGTATGGTAACTAACATTGTGACACGAGAAATTTATATATGTATAAGATTACTATTTATTTCAGATACCATAATTATACAAATTTGTTAGCACATGAACACTTAAAACTATGTTAGCTTTCAAATACAAACATTTAAGTAATATAAAAATTTACAACTATGTTAGTAGACATTAACAATATTTACAGAACCATGCAGAATGTTATTACGATCAATGTAAACATCGCTATTATATTTAAACTTTGAAAGGACAAGGAAATAATCTCAGACCTTTCAAATAAGTGAATAAATAGGGAAGGGAAAAAAAATGCATTAATAAAATATACACATTATATACTAGATTATATACCTCTAAATTAAAAATATAAGTCATCATCATCATCTTCCTGCCCTTATCCCATGTTACTTGGGGTCACACGTTTTTTTCTTCCATTCCTCCTGTCCTGTCAACCGTCACGCTATCACTAACTCCCTTTTCTTTCATATCACTCCTAATACAATCCATCCATCTTTTCTTTGGCCTCCCTCTCCCTGTCCATCCATCCACATTTATATTCATAACTCTTTTAGTTACGTGCATTTCATCCCTCCTCTTCACATGACCATACCAAGATAAGCGGTTCCCTTTCAAATTAAAAATATAAGTATTAGTAATAAATTAAACAAAAACAAATTAAATCCTATACTCAAAATGTTTTATAAACCACGTGTGACATGACATGTATGTGTGTTATTCGTTTTATTTATTTAAATGTTTGTATGTATTTATCAAATATCAATCGCTTTTTATTCACCATGTTGCACCTACCACCATTCTCTGCAGCACCCAAAGGTTGACTGGTAGAGAATGCCAATGGAATTAAGCCCGCCTCTGTACATTTGTGTGCGTAAAGTGTTTATAAAATAAAATAAATAAATAAAATCTTCCGCTTTGGGTGGAGCGGAAGGGCGTGTCAGACTCTTACTGACTAAAACCCATCCGTG
>NDFZ01002050.1:0-16180 GCA_002192655.3 Mamestra configurata | reverse complement strand
TCTTTCGGCATACTCAAACGCCCTGCATAGGAGGGTACGCTCACTGCTTACCGCAAATCGGATGCATCACCCACGGTCATCGGTGATAAGGCTGTATATCCCGCGTAAGTGCGGGGGTCGTGGCTTCCTCAATGCTAAGACCCTGCACAACCGCGAGATATGCAGCCTTAGGGAGTTCTTCCTAGAGGCCGACGTGGGTATGCATCGGGATGTGGTAGCAGTGGACAAAGGCCTTACTGCGCTCTCCTTGGCTAACGAGAACTGGCGCAAACCTGTGGTATTAGATACTAATGACCGCAGGGAGGTATGGCAGAGCAAGGAGCTTCACGGACGCTTTTACCGGGTCCTACATGGACCTGATGTAGACTTTTTAGCGTCCGTAGCCTGGCTGCGTTTTGGTGACCTCTTCGGGGAAACCGAAGGTTTTGTCTGTGCGATTATGGACGAAGTAGTGATGACAAACAACTACCGGAAATACATTGTGAAGGACGGTACGGTTGACATATGTCGGGCATGTCACCGGCCCGGGGAATCCATCGGCCACATTATTTCTGGTTGTTCTAGTCTGGCTAACGGAGACATTTGCACAGGCACAACCTTGTAGCCAGGATTATCCACCAGCAACTTGCTCTTAAATACAATCTTGTGGAATCGGAAGTACCGTACTATAGGTATGTGCCCGACCCAGTTCTAGAAAATAGCAATTGCACGTTGTATTGGGATTGGTCTATCATCACTGACAGGACTATTGTTGCCAATAAGCCTGACATAGTGGTGATAGATCGACTAGAGCGTCGCNACAAGTTCTGGACGACGAGATGCTGTCGGATCACCAACCTGTTCTCGTCGTCCTGTCCGGAATGCCGACCCGACTCTCGCCTCCAGCGCCACGTCGAAAGACCAACTGGAGCTCCTTCCAGGAAACGCTGGAGACCACCACACCGACTTGGCCCATAGTCACCGCCGCAGACGTGGACGGTATGGCTAGTGAGGTCACTGTTTGCATTCAACGCGCCTATGACGAGGCGACCCACACTCTACCGCATTCGCAAGGGCTGCTACGCAGGCCTTTGCCACGCCACTTACGCGAAATGGTCGCCAAGACTAGGCGCCTACGCAAACAGTGGCTAGTCACGAAATGCCCGTCGATGAAGTTTGACCTGAACCGTCTCGCGGAGAAGACGAGGGCCAAGCTGCAGGAGCACAACGCTGAGAGCTGGGAGTCGTATATAGAGTCGACCGAAGGCGACTGGCCGGCAATTCACAGACTTTGCCGGCAAGTCACCAGTACCCCAGCTCCAGTGCGCCCGCTACTACATAGCGACGGGGCGCCCAGGTACACCGCATCAGACCGTGCGGAGATCTTCGCAGACCACCTGGAGCGTCAATTCCAGCCGAACCCGACTGTTGAACACGAGCACGTCGCAGCAGTCGAGAGGCACCTTGGAGAGTACTTCGCGTCGCCGATAGCGACCGATGAAGACCCAATTTTCTTCTCGCCTGGCGCAGTTAGACGCGCCATTCTGAGGACCAAACCCAGAAAGGCCCCTGGGGCGGACGGTATCACCAATACAGTGCTGCGCCACCTGCCATTCCGCATGGTAGCGGCCTTGGCGCGCCTGTATACGGGGATACTGCGCACGGGGGCCTTCCCAGATTGCTGGAAAGAGGGGCGCGTCATTATGCTGCCCAAGGCGAGAAAGAACGTGCTGAAGCCGGAGAGCTATCGGCCCATCACGCTCCTACCCACCATCTCCAAGGTGTTTGAAAAACTCCTGCTGCAACACCTGACGCCGCATGTGGTCCCGCGGCCCGAACAGTTCGGGTTCCGCTCGGAACACAGCACGACGCTCCAGCTGTCGAGGGTACTGCACCTTCTTACAGCGTCGCTGAACAAGAAGGAGCACGCAGTCGCAGTACTCCTCGACATGGAAAAAGCTTTTGATCGGGTCTGGCACGCCGGTCTGATCTTCAAAATGTCGCACACCGACGCGCCTCGTCGCGTCATCAAGGTGGTCTCCTCCTTCCTCTCGGGTAGGACTTTTAAGGTGGTGGTCGACGGTGCTCTATCAAGCGCCCGACCGATAGCAGCGGGCGTGCCGCAAGGCAGCTGCGTCTCGCCACTCTGCTACTCATGTTACACCGACGACATCCCTTCGTCGCAGGAATGCACCCTCGCGCTGTATGCTGACGATGCCGCGTACATTTGCTCCTCTCTAAATGCAAGACACGCGGCCGTCAAGATGCAGCGCGTGCTAGACTCGCTTCCCGACTGGCTGTCGAAGTGGCGGTTGTCGGTGAACGTGGGTAAAACGCAGGCGCTGCTCGTCGGGCGCGCGCACCTCCCACCACCCCTCAGACTGCACGGAGCCGACATCGAATGGTCGTCCAAGGTTAAATACCTAGGGATAACCATCGATCGTCGGCTCACCATGGGAAGTCACGTTCGCCAGGTCGCCGCTAAATGTAGAGCGGCGCGCGCTCTACTTCGCCCAGTGCTCTCGTCCCGCCTCCCGCTGCGGGTCAAGCTGGGCGTTTATAAAACGTACATCCGCCCGCTACTCACGTATGCCGCCCCAGCTTGGCTCGCCCTCACGAGCGAGACGAACAAGAAGCTACTCCGCGCGCAGCAAAGCCTCGCGCTGCGGAAGATCGCTGCCGCCCCTCGCTTCGTGAGGAACAGCGTCATCGCACGTGACCTCCGAGTCGAGAGCCTGGACGATTTCTGCGCTCGCCTCGCGTCCACCATGTTCGCGCGTGCCGACGCATCTGCTTGGCCTCACGTCAAGCACATAGCGCCCTGGCACGCGCGGCCACCCGACGCGAGGCGCCTACCACGCGACCTGATCCGGACGTGACGCTCCCACTACCCCACCGGACTTGACGCCGAGAGAGTCGTAGACACCGACACGCGACTCTCTCAAACATTGATACTCCACACTCACTACATACTCCCGGCGCGCGCTGTGTGCTAAGTTAATATAGGCATAGCGCGCGTCGAATGCATACACACATGACTCTACATACATATAACTCACGCGGTGACCGTGCGGCGCGGACGCGCGTGTCATCCGCTGACATGAACGGTGTTACACAACACACAATACCGTTCCAACATACAGAACGGCCCCTTAGTTCGGAGCGTGACCGGCTCGATCTGGAAGCGTGACGGACGGGGGTCAGCATCCTCAGCAGGCGCGCCTTAAAGTCGTCGCCTACGTCGCTGGTCGTCTCTCGCCGGGCCTCCTCCGGGCAACCGGAGGTCTCACCTGGCGGGGACTGACCGCCGTAGGCACGTGAAGATGCGGCACTGCGAGGCGGTGCCGCGGCGCTCCTGCTGAAACACAATAAGACAGTTACACTCATAGGCACGCAGCGATAGAGACGCGCGTGCCACAGGTTGCGCCTACATGGCAACCCAATGATGTGCCCGTAGTTACGGGCACAAATTACGATCCTGCGGGATTAAAGGCCTAGCCTACGCCCGCCTGCCACGCCCCCTTGCGGGGACGTCGCGAAAATCTCCAGCGCCTGTGACTAGTTGAACCTTAACGTGCATTGTATGGTACGACTGTACGAAGCTCGCACGGATCGAGACGAGCTGCTCCGAATTTGGACGAATACGTAATCAGCTGTTTGTGAGAAAGTATGTTGGTGTATAGGTATCTATCATCTATGTACAACAGTGAATAGCTGTACGCGTAAAATTTGTGTATAAAGTGTTTTAAATATGAATAAACAAAGTGCATTTATTAATGAAGAAAGTGATGAAAAAATAGTGAAAGAAAATGAGTGAGTACTCTATATACATATCTATATTTTATTATTATCACAAATGCAGTATTTTTTTTTTACTTTTTTTGGAACGAAGTTCCTTATCGCGCGTTGCGAAAGGGGGCTAGACGGAAAAAAATTAAGACCAAAAGTTGTAACGACACTTTTTGCTATAGTTGTAAGCCGTGCGGCGTGCGCGTGTTTCTCTGTCTGTCTCTCTCTCTCTCATAGAAAGCAAGCCAGTTAGTTATTTTCGTTTCGTCTTTCTATTTCGCATGGAACAGTGTGGTGTCGCGACGATTATTTTTGTTGAGTGTATACAGGTTTTTTGTACATAAAAAATAATAACAATAATGAATACTGACAGTGTTTCTGCACAAGCTCCGGATATTGCCGATGGAGTTAGGTAAGTAGAGATTTTATGCAGACAATAATAAATGCTTATGTATTTTAAGCTAGTACGCTTTATAACCTCTCTTTACTATTGTGCTAACCAAATCATACGCGTTATAATCTCTCCATTATTGTGTGTTTAGCAAGTGTAGGTACGCGTCATAACTTTAAAAAAATTTAAAGCAAATTATCTTTTAATATTGCAATATCAATGCGTATGGATTTAGCAAGCCGTGCGTGTTGATTGATCATAACCATCACGAGAAAAATCTGAAAAAAAATCTATCCCATGCAGTTTGAAAATTATGGGCATTTTAAGAAAAACCTAGAAATTTGATCAAACTGTACCATTTCGGTTCGACTCCCGGGTGTGGCAAGCGAATTTTTGAAAATCTTTGAATGCAGTTTTCTTTCTATTCAAAAATAAAGGAATGTTTTCTTTGAGTAAAATTTTCTTTCTACAGTATTAAGAGTACTTTCCCTTCAGGTGGCATTACAAAATTCCACCCTGTATATATATATATATATGTGTGTATATGTACAATTTTTTTGCTTTTTTTATTTCAATAGCGAATCAACTAAAGCATCGACTACTGAGGTACAAACTATAACATCAAGGAAAAAGACAAATGCACAAAGATGTAGAGAATATCGTGAGAGAAAGAAATTACAAAATACAATGGTACAAAACATAACTGCAGAGAGATCAGATGAATGTAGTGAGACTGATCAATTACAAGCTAAAAAACCTAAAACTAATGCAGAAAGAAGAAAAAAACATTATGAAGCGCAGAAATTAAAGAAACAAGAAAGTAAAAAAATACCTAAAACTGTTAAACAAAAAAATAAAGAATATTACGATAGGAAAAAAAAAATTCAGGCTTTAAACACCATTCAGAACAATCATCATTTAGATGCGTAAGTATGTTTTTTTTTTATCTTTCTTAGGTAAGTATAATTTTTTGGAGTAAAATATGATGTCTTTTTTAATCAATATTTTTATTGGTTAATTTTAGATCACGTGGTAATTGCACTGCAAAAATATGTAAACATCCAGAAGAAATACGTAATAATGCAGAAGAAACGCAGAAAAATAATTCATTTCGCGTTCCATATCAACAGTTAAGAAACTGTGCACAGCCATTACAATTCCTTCACTAATGAATCGAAACGAACTTCGTTCCATCCGGGTGTCCCTTGACACCTCTCAAGTTTTTTTCAATTTGTATTTATAATACTTACTGCTATAAAAATAACCTAAATTTTTGATATTAAAATGAGCGATCTTAAAAGTAGTCCTCTTTTATACACACACACACACATATAAAGTTTAAATTCTCAATATGTATGTATGTAGGTATATATATATTCATTCTTCATTATGTATATAAAAGAAACCATTAAACCAAGCACCTGTACTATTTAGTGTTTGTTATTATGTTGTTTGTGATGTTATTTGTGTATAGGTAATACACATTAATGCCGCGCAGAGAAAGTATATTATGATATTATATCTATATAAATGTTCATCGCGCGAAATTCGATGATCAAACTCTTAATATCGTTCTTTTTGCTCAAAATTTTTGAATGAATAATTGTTTTGGTGTGTACTTAATTACACTATTTATACCTAGCTTTTTTCGTTTTATAGAGAAGAAAAACTTAAAGAGCTAAAAAGAAAAAGAAATCGTGAACGTCAAAGGGCATATTATCACCGTCAGAAAGATTTGAAGAAGAATGAAAAAAAAATTAAAAAAAAAAAAGAAAAATTACCAAAATCAAATGCTGAACGTCAAAGGAAATTTCGTCAACGTAATGCAGAAAAATCGTACGTGGATATGTAATTTGAATAATAAATTTAAAAACAAATTGTAAAATATGCCTCAATATTATTTAACTTTACGATTTCCTCATTTTTTTCACAGGAAAAGACATAAATTGGACAGTAATGAAGAGAATGTCGTGCAATGTAGGGCTGTTGAAAATATAGAAAATGTAACGCTACAAGAAAAACAACTTCAAATTTATGAACAGCGTAATGAATGCATTAATCCCGAAGTTATTCTACACAGGAACACAGGAATTCCTGGTGATGGTAATTGTCTATTCTACTCACTCATAAGTGTTTTGCAACTTCAAATTGAGACTTGTGACTTGAGAAATCAGTTACGCGATTCACCCTATTTAAACTCCTGCCACAATCCGCAAGAAGCATATAACATTCTATCAAGCACTAATGATTACGGAGATTTGGATTGTTTGTACTTATTTTCAAAAATGTACACTCAAAATGTTTGTGTACATTATTGTTTTTACAACATAACTACAAAGAATCAAGACACTATCTTTTATCATTTTAAAGCGAATGATACACAAAACTGGATTCATCTTCATCATCGTGAACAACATTTCACACCTTGTTATGAAGTATCAGATTTATTGGAGACAATACAAGACGCTACCCAAAATGAAGCCATTTCTAAGGTATGTGTAGGCCATTTCTAAGTTTGCATAATATAAGCACACACAAATATCTCCAACAAATGAGCGCCTAACATTAACATCGCTAACGTGTGCAATATTTATTTCAATATTCGGAGTCATAATATTAGTAACATTATTATTATTTTTGTAAATAGCTAACCCACCTTTTGGAACAGTATCTCGTTTGAATTGAACAATACAATTGATATTAGGTATTTCAATCGGATTATCATGCGTCATGCAAGTTTCGGTAAGAAGTAACACATTTGTTTGTCTCGTAACTGAATCTTGTAAATCGTATTTGTGACTGTTATTGTGAAAGTCATTATTGAAATGCCATTTCTATTACTAATGAAATCTAAGACACTTTGAGCTATCGTCTGAACACTATTTAAAGACAGTCTTTTGAATTCTTGCAACAAAGATGGAGTCCATGCAGCTTGCCTTCGATTATGATAAAACTTGAATGTTGAATTAACGTTTTTTGTCGTGATATACAATTTTTCAATATTAGTCACCTCAGAGAGCGCAACATAAACGAGTTCCTGAGAATGTGCTTTACTATACTCATATACTATTTCGTCAAAAGTTCCACCTTGCGACTTATGTATAGTTAGAGCAAAGGCTGAAGTTAATGTAAAATGTTTGCGTTTGGCTATACATTTTCTATCCGATGTTAATGAAATATTTGCTGTTCGTAATTCAATGGGAACATCGAGATTGCCGACTCTATTTTGCACTGCTAGAGCGGCTGCTTTTTGCTTTTTTTTCTACCCACTTTATCTGAACCACAAAATTCCAGCCAAACTCTAATCAATGTGTTACTTTCATCAAATTCAAGATGTACCAATTTCCCAACAGCACCATTGCATAAACCATCAGTAACATCGATGTTGGTTGTTAACATAATGCTTTCCAACAACAAAAGTAATATGATAAGGCAGTCCTCCAGTGTCAATAACAGATTTTTTATGTAATTTAAGTCTAAAATTAGCTTCTTGCTTAACTTTTAGCGCCAATAATGACGTCTACGGACGTTGAAAGAACTTTGTTTTCACATTGGCTCAAAATCAAATTGTTATAGGCGACAACATCTTCATTTTTGAAAAATAAACGAACTCTATCAGGACATAATATAGCAACATCGTCTTTTTTGAAAAATCTCGATTCAATAAGTTGAAACTCATGCTCATCTAGTACATCTCCATTACTTATTTTTGTCAAAACTTGTGAAAATGCAACATTAGCTTGTCTCATTACTGTGGTAAGTTGATAAAATTTTAATTTTCTCCATAAATGCGGTCCTATCATGCTCGTTCTGATTGTCTGGCAAATTGGTGTCGATCTTACTGGTGGCAATTGCCGTAAATCTCCGATCAAAATAACATCTATACTTCCGAAATCTGTGTTTTTTCCTGTAATTTGTTTTAGACGATAATCATTTTTATGTAGAAGTTCTGCACTAACCATGCTAATTTCATCAATAAGCAGTACTCTGACATATCTGAAGAGAGATCTATACAATTGCAACGTTTCTGATGACAGAGGCAAAAGTTTTGAAAGAGAAATTTTGAGAGCTGTTTGAACAGTTGTACCATCAATAGCCACGGCAGCTTTGCCGGTTGAAGCACAGTCATGTAATATAGGCATTGCAGTAACCATCATTATCAGTGAACCTGTTGTAAATTTCCATAATCAGTATGATAACGAATGATTTTCCCTTACCGGCTGGTCCCGTAAAAAAAAATTTAAATGGTTCTTGAATTGAAGTTTGTAAATGATGAATTATAGTCATAAGAATATATATCTCTATGCTGATCATTGGCCATACGCATTAAACCATAGAATTAGAATTGTTGATAATCCATTAAATTTTCTCTTTTTTTAGCTATAGTGCCAAGTTTATGCAGAGATGTATTTTGAAATAATGCACTGCTCTATATTTTCCGAATGGACTTCTTCTCTTTGATTGCAAAACTTTTAACAGACAATTTACCATTTTATTAAAATAACAAGCACAGCACAAGTTACGGCATCTTCATTCACAAGTTGAGCTTTATGCACATAACTCATTTCTGCTAAAAACTCAACTGAAATTTCCGCTCCCTCGTTTTTCAATTTGAACAATAATTTCAACAAATTTTCCCAGCCAGTTTCATTGGCGCTAAGAGTCATAAAAGCAGTTCGTGGCCCTAATTGCCTGATCATTGCAAAAAGATCTTTTTTTGCGATCTGACCAAAACCAACCAGAATTTGGTATGCAGCGAAGAAATGCGAGATATTTTTCTAAACAATTATATATATATTCTTCAGATTGAATGCTCTCTTTCGTAACTAATTGAGGTACCTTGTTCAACGTGCTTAAACGCAACGTTGACTATTGTGAAACTACTAACTCGCAACCTCATGATTTTAGCAGCGATGTATAAAAGGTGTTGTGGGTCAGTAGCACGCCTATCAATACGCCGAAGTTCGCTGGTAGCTTGCATGAATGGAGTAACAATAACACCATCTCTGTATGTTCGAAACTGACCGCCGTAGATTGTCGGAAAAGATAATTCTTCCGCATGTTCATCCATTTAAATACTGACTGGCCTGTTATATTCACCGGGTGCTAGACTCAAAAAGTAATCATCATTCCACAAAAGAGTTTGTTGCTGCGCAACAAAATTGTCTTCAATTGGCACGTGTTCACTTATTTCATCCATATTCAATTGCAAAATACGTTCATTGCCGGTAATATTTACACTCGTTCACTATCAGTTCACTTTTCAGGTACACTGAAATATACCTTATTTTCAGGTTGGTATTGACTTAAATAAACGGCGTTATTTTTAATGATTTTGACGTGACAACGTCTTATATTTCGATGGAGCCGGCTGCACGCACGAAAAAACATGACTCATGCGGCGTTACCTCGCTCTGAGCGTTCCATTTAAGGCTTGAAGTGCAAGCGAGAGCGCGAAACGAGCGACAAAGAGGCACAATCGGCCGCCGCGTTCGTCAATTGTTTATAGCAATGATAATTGCGGCGATATAGGTAATGATTCTTTCGATATTAAATATATTGTCGAATATTCGTGCTTTCATCATTAAAATAAATAGCATCGGTCCGCTAGTGCAGCGATTGTAGGTTATGCTATAATTGACAAAACTATAACAATAAGTTAACAGAACTATTTCACGATGAATGAAAAATCAATTGCTTTACTATTCGATCGAAAGCGTAGCTATGATTTCAAAAATTAAAACATTATAGATGTTAAATTGTTACTTTATGGTTCGAGTTTCCAGAAGAAACAACAGGAACCAGAGCAAAGTTAAATGTCGACCTCACGTGCAAAGCAAGCCAAACACTTTGTCTACAAACTGGGTACCAGTTTAAAGAAAATAGTAAACATTACACTTACAACTATCAAACAAATTAAATTAAAATTTTCTTTTGAACAATGAAACCATTCCATCTTAAAAAATTAATTATGAAATGGTTAGGTATAAGAGCTTTACAATTTTAAACTACGCTGCACTTCACACATTGTATTAAAAATCACTTCCGAAAATAAATGGTTTTATTCTTAATGTCATAATATATATCATATTATGACATTAAGAATAAAACCATTTTAAGACGCGTCCCCGTGCAAAACGCAGCGCCAGCCGTTTTTTGTGCAGTTTTTTGGGGCTTTATACTCTTTATTCAAAAGAAATATCAAATAATAAAAAATACATTAAATTTCTACATAATCTTAGCTCCAAAATGGTAGTTTTTTTACTATATGTAATGTTTAATTAATGGCCTCACAACAAAACCACTGAAATGACAAATAATTATTGAAACCATGCATCTCCTTGAAAACTAACCATTATTTTGATTTTTGTACTTACACTAATGGATAGGCAATTTAATTATGAACATTATAGTACAAATATTTTTTTCAAAAGACCAAAATTAGATTTTAAAAAGATTTTATTCTAAAATCTGAGCGTATTCGTTACTGTATCTCTTGCGCTGGGTATTGAGATTCAGTGTGCCGCAAGGTCTCGAGGAGGGAACCCGTGTTGTTTGTTCACCGCGCCCGCGCCGCGCCGGCTCACGCACTTGCTCGCTCACGTCGCATTATCAGTAGATAATAATAATGGTGTGTTTTTGTTAGGTTCACCCTTGTTTGATAGAACAACGTTTGATATAATATTACTAAATCGAACAACGTTTAAGAAAATCATCACTTTGTATAATATCGTTTGACAGAATTTTCAGTTCATCGAATATTTATTTGCTATAACAACATTTGCGCTAATGATCAAAAGGTATAATGTTCATTTGATGTAATGTTCAGATGGTATAACCATGTATTTAACACTTAACCAAACCTTAAAATATTCTATGCATGGTCGAGGGTGGGCTTGGTCGACGGAGCCCCGCTTCGCGGGGCTCCTACTTCTGGGTGGTTTATAAAAAAAATAACCACGAAGGGGATGGTGGGGTCTATTCGCTCGCTTCGCTCGCTCACACGACCCCGCCATCCCCTTCTAACCTAACTATCCGAGTCGGGGTGCCCTAAAGTCCAGATTGCATCCAGTTTCTCCTGGTAACAATAGTTGAGGGTGGCAGGTGTATAGGGTATAAAGTATAAAATTAGTGCATTTGAAAATTCGGCGAAATGAAATTAGTTCAAATGAAATTAGTTCAAATAAATAATTACGCTAAATAAAAATTTACCAATGAATAATTCGGTCAAATGAATAATTCTTCGAAATGACTTTATTGCAACTAAAATTCGATTTAGTAATATTATATCAAACGTTGTTCTATCAAACAAGGGTGAATCGTTTTTGTTATTGACATTTGTTTTGGTGTTTGGTTTTTTTTTTGTCTCAGCTATTTATTTCTTTCTGCGAAAGGACGCTTTGTGTATAAAAGACTATTGAGTTTTGCGAAAAGACGCTAATGTTGTGTAAATGAGTCAGTTTCAACAACTCGATTTTTTGCCTAATTTCCATGGACTTTTTTATTTTCAGGTTTTGTTAAAAACTTTAATAATAAAATGCAATATATCCACATTTTATATACATTTTCTAAAAGGGGATTATATGATTATATATTTAGAAATTTTATTACTGCCACCGAAATTGTATTGGTGGCACAGAAATTGTATTGGTGACACAGAAATTGTGCACGCAAATATTGAATTCCTAAAAGTGAATTTTAGTAAATATGTAGATTGCAGATAACGATAAGGTTTAATTAAAATACTGAAATAATACGAATAATTTTAATGAGCATTTATAAAAATAAATCAGTCTTCCAAAATTAACAATCACACAAAAAGGAGTATTTTGATCAAAT
Source organism: Mamestra configurata (assembly GCA_002192655.3). Classification (NCBI taxonomy): domain Eukaryota; kingdom Metazoa; phylum Arthropoda; class Insecta; order Lepidoptera; family Noctuidae; genus Mamestra; species Mamestra configurata. The sequence continues at coordinate 4,182 of NDFZ01002050.1, read as the reverse complement.
TAACAATAGATAAATTTTACCCCATCATAAAAGTAAAATCATAATCAGTTCAGTTATTATGTTTTTACTTTTATGACGCGGTAAAACTTACGTATTTATTTATCAAACTTATATTCAAATATTCACTTATATTAAACTCGTAAGTACCGAAACTAAAACTAAAAATACTATAACAAATTCTCCTGAGTATAATGATAAATTTAAAAATTAATAAAAAAACAAATCGCTTAAATTATAATATCTTTGTGGACATAATACAGTTTACTTCTCAAAATCAGACAAAACTTCTCATATTTTCTAATAGTTAGAGGTAGAATCTTAAAACTAAATAAGTAATTATTGTAATTCGCAGTCAATCAGTGAGCATTCATTTTGATTCCTTGTAGTATCAAAATTACAAATTAACAACTAATTAAATCATCTTAAGGGCTGCTCAATAAAAGCCATCGCTCTCAAGATAAACTAGAAAAAAAAATGATGTTAGACATCAATCAACTTTTAGATACCTATGTTATTAATAAATATTTTTAAACAATTAAATCACTAAAATGGCAAAATCTTTAGAAAATATTTACATCATCACTATCAAAAGTATCAAAAAATTTGTATTTTCTTTTTATATCTAATTCTTTGGAATTTTCAACGGGAGCATCATTATCTGTGGTGGTTTTTTCAAATTTCGACATTAAATCACTGTCAATATTTTGGAAAAATGAGGCTGATGGAACTAGATTGTCATAGTCTATATTGTCCAAATCGTATGAAGCGTCAGCTGAGTTGATGGCCTTATCTTGAGGTATTTTGTTGGATTTAAAGTAAAATAATTCAGATCCTTTAAATCTGTGAATTGATGAATTTGGTTTTGATACTGGTTGAATGACCATTTCATTGTCTAGGTTTTCTATTGGCAATTCATAAAAGCCTAAATGTTTTCCATGGATGCATTTTATACTGTTGTATAAACAGTTTTTATCAGTACAAGACAATGAATGCATTGCGAGTGCTTTGCATGTTTTAGTCCAAACGATCTGATGGATCTTCATGCAACCTGGGAAACATTTGAGTACTTTTGGCAAAAGCCAATCCTTTTCATCCACTTCATATTCTTGAACTATTTTTATTTTAACACCTGTGACGGTAGTTCTAAGACCTTCCACCAATGCGTTGATACTGTTGATGTCGTTGCCAAAAGCAACCAGACGATCTGCAGACCTCTTCAAAACACCACCTACACCGTCAGGAGCTCCTTTTCCATGTCCACATTCGCAGTAATGCCATATCACTCGAGATAAATTTGGTAAGTATAGTTGAAGCTGCGATTTAATATAGTTTTTTTTTTTTGTTTCTGTATTGTCCTGATGGAGAATCGGATATGAGGTGGAGAACCGATATATGAGGTGCAACAGCTTCAATTTCTTGCAAAATTGGTATTAAATGGGCCCATACTGCAGATGCATCGTGACGCAAAGATTCACTCACAATACAGAATGACTGGGATTTGATTTAATTATTTTCGTGATAGTAAATTACTGCTGTGTGTAATGTGAGTTGAGACCGGCTAGCACCGAAATGGACTGCTTGGATTTCCGAGCTATATTTCGTATTATAGTTTTCACTAAAGTCCATATGCACAATGCACTCATGTTTGGTGATTTCTGCTTTAATTTTTTTAATACTTTCGTATTGATTTTTAATGTTTGCACAATGGCTCATAAAACGAATTATTTCCATTTCAAAATGCTTTATAACTTCTAGAGGTTTTTCTTCTTTTCTAATTTTTTCCACAATGGTCGATACTTTTTCAATATTATTTTTTATGTAGGTTTTACTATTTTTACTCCATGCGTAATAAGAAATATGGGAATGATCAAATTCGTTGTACAGAATCCATTTATTTTTGCATTTTTTACATTTACGCTGTAAGCATTCAACCTTAGCGTTCATACAGGTGAAGCTATTCAAAATTTCTGTTGTGGAATTCTCGCTGATTATCTTATTCTTTTTCAAAGAGTTGATCAATAAATCCATATTAGCGTGTGGTTTGCATAAACAAGTGTCTCGGCTGTCTACTTTCGGCAATGCGATCCAAAACGGTTTTAATCTCGTGAAGGTTACATAACTTATTGGTGGGAATCCAGATTCCAGATATTTGCGGTGAAGGTTTTTCAAATTGTCCAGTAAATACCTCTTTTGCCTTTTTAGGCCATTCCTAGTAATGCAGTCTTGTTTACCTGGAGTCATACGCGTATTTTCATCGTCCTCATAGAATTTTCTTACTAAATTTCGGATTTTTTTAGCCTGAGGGCTTAGTATCTTTCTAGGTTTATATTTATTGCTGATCGTCTTTCTATTAAGACTTATTTTAAGTGTCTGCTCTAATCTTTCTAATCTCTTTCTGTACATTTCTTTTTCCAGTTTAAGTTTTAAAATAGCTTTTTAAACATGTGAATTTCAGTGGACTTCTTTTTCTGATATTTTCTTAGTTGTGTATTTACTTCTCGTTTTAGTATCATGGAGTTAATGGATACATCAGATATGGGACTACATGGTTCTGTGGTTGGAATAGGAGAATTAATACTACTTACACTAGGAGAAATAAGTGGAATAGGTGATGTGCAGGGGAGTGGACTACTAGTTTGCTGAATTGAAAAAATACTTTGTAGCTCCGCTTGCGGCTCTTCAACGCTGTCACTATTGTTTTCTAGTAAACATATTTTTCTTGAACGTAGATTTTTCAAAGGGTGTCGTGGGACCTGTTTATTAGCATGTGGAGTAATATCTTGTGGCTTGCCTTGAGATGAACATGGTAAAGGGCTTTTAGGTTGCATCAATATTGAAGTTGATATGTTTGTTTCTCCACTATTGTCATTTTCCTGTAATTTGAGTAATTCCTTTTGTTGTTTTTGTCCTCTATAGTCATTTCTAAAATTAATTTTGTTTCGTTTTTGTTTAAGTCTACGAGCTCTAGCTGGCATCTCACTTAGAGATAAAAATTTTCCTTCTGTTTTTTTCCGATGATAACGTTCTCGATCTTTTCTACGTAACTCCTCAGCTTTGACAGGGTCACTTTTTATTTTTTCCCTTCTTTTTCGCTCTGCAATTCTCTTCTGTTTTAACCTCTCTTGGCTATCTTTTTTCTTTTTTGGATTCCTAAAATAAAATTAAAAAATATTTTAAATACTGTTCAATCAATTTAAACTCTCACATTTCATTATTAAAGGAGGCATGCGCAAATAATGGGATATTATAACGTTACTAGCTTCTGCCCACGACTTCGTACGCGTAGAATAGTTACTCGTACTTTGGGCCAACGCTAACTTAACAAAGAAACCTCGATTTCGAAACATTCTTCATTGGTGCTCCGCTCCTTTTGGTCTTAGTGTGTCAATATAGCCTATAAACCTTTCTAAATAAATGGGCTATCTAACACTAAAATAATTTTACAAATCGGACCGGTAGTTCTTGAGATCAAACAAAAATAACTCTTCAACTTTATAATATTAGTATTGATCAGACTAATACCGTAATAAACCGTATTTTAATACGTAAAAAAAACTTTAGGTATTATAATACGTAACCAATATATAATAATGCTATCTCTGTCCACTTCCAACTTCCATCCACTTGAGCACAAATTCAAGCCAGGCACAATAATAATTCTATTGTGTCTGCTTATTACTCGGTTCGCTACATCTATAAGTAGGTATGTTAAATGACTTCTGTAAAAATTATTTCGGCACAAAAATTGTTTATTTTCAAAAACATTCATAAACATTATTACAAAAATTGATTTCGTACAATTTCTGTGGAGTTGTGCAATTTCCGTGGACACCGAAATGCTACGGAAACCACAGAAATTGGCCCACGGGAATTGGAAAAGTGGCTATTTTTTTTTAAATAACACGAAATTATCAAGGCTTTGACTATTGTTTTCTATAATCATAAATGTGTAACAAAGGCTACTTGTATGCATAAAAGTGATATTTTTATTTCTTGAAAACACCCTTTTAAAACCTGTATACCGAAATTGCAAAATTTTGTTCCGAGAAAACTGAAATCAAGTACTTACATTTTTGGTGGGAAGACGTGGCGATATGGTGCACAACCGTTCTCACTGCACGTTAGAGCACGACTGTCTGTTGCCGGGCAGGGATTTATCGTTCGCTTAAACTCGTTGGTGGA
>NDFZ01002049.1:0-16178 GCA_002192655.3 Mamestra configurata | reverse complement strand
AAAAGGTTGTCCCGATATAGTAATTTAGATGGTTGTCTATAACATTGCCAGAGGAAACTGAAGTATTTATAGATTGTTGAACGAAACTTAAAAAAATTAAAGTTTTATTTTTTACTTTTTAGTGCTAGTAGTCCCCAAATATTGCAACCAGTACATTTATATTTAATTGTCTATCTCGGAAGTTCTTCATCAGATCTTTGCAAAATTTAAATAGGTCCATTTAGGAATAAACCACTTTCGAACAAAAAATCATTTTGCAAATCCATCGACATAGTTGATAACCTCCTCCATTTTTGAAGTCGATTTAAAAGTGATAGCCTATTTGTGACAGCGATTGCCGAAATGCTTGAGAAAATGTTTGTGATTACCACCTGACATTTCGGTAGTACATATCAATCATAAACATTAAATAATTGTAATTTTTTTTACTTTTTGACAATCGTTTCCTCTGATAGAATATCACCTCGACTAAACTTTAGAGTGCCCAGAGTCTTCAGATTCTAAAGACTCTGGACTCTTCTCGCACGTTGGTGGCCACAGTCTGTGTGAAGTTTTTAGTTTGTTTATAATATTTGTTCTTGTAATTAGGTAATAGTTAAATAAATATATAGAGTTATTAATAACCAAAATATTTGGGGATATCTTGATCAGATTACAATTTCTCCTTGCAAAAAAGGACAGTTAGGCCGGGAATCGGGACATTATCTCATAACTTTAAGATAAGAAGTAATACGTACGGTACAAGTCGATGACCGCTTCAATATTGGTTTACAAAAACTGTTTCTTTTTTTGTGGAGAACCACCACATAGATGGGTATATACAAATGCGTACATAGATGTGAAGGTATCGGTACTTACCCATACTATTTATAAAATAGTTTAAGATAAATTGAAAGCATGTTTTTAATTGTGACAGAGTTGTGGTTAACGAAGCTTTATTAAGATACGAGTTCAGTATGTATGAGGAAGTTATTTATTTAAATAATCGTTGCAGATTCAGGGAGTTGGCAGTTAAAATGATTTTTTGCTCCCATAGAAAAACGACCTCTAAAAAATAAATAATAATAATAATAAATACCTATCTAATGGATTAAGATCCCAGTGCTGCCAGACCTCTCTTATTTTCTCACTAACGACAGATTATGTAAATTAATAACGTTTTTATAAATAAACGATATTAATTCACATTATCTGTCGAAAGAGACTGGATCCTGCAACACAGGGTATCCTAGTGCGGGATTCAGTGTCACACTTAAATATTGTAACACTTTTTATGACCCAATAAACTATTATTATTATTTTGTTTATTAAGTGTTTTAGTTTGAAAGCCACAAATGTATGCTAAGATATATTATTAACATATATATTTAAATCGTCGCATTTGTTAACCTAAGTTTCATAATTCACATTATCTGTCGAAAGAGACTGGATCCTGTGACACAGGGTATCCTAGTGCGGGATTCAGTGTCACACCTATATATTGTAAAGTATTTATTATCGCACTGCGCTGCAATTTCAGCAATAAGTAAACAAGGTAATTGAGCGGTGAAATCACGTGTTTTCCGAAAAAATAACACGGTTTTTTATAAGTAGGTATGTTGCTAGTCATTTTTGTATTGCAATTACATCTTATTCAATACGTAAATATTAGCAACTACCTTCCGCCTGCGGCTTCGCTTGCATAAAAATTTATAAAAAGTAGCGTATGTGTTTTTCTAGAATATACACTATATGTGTGCCAAATATTATCAAAATCCCTTCAGCCATTTTTGCCTGATTATCGCACAAACATAGTAGGATTCAGATTAGGTGTGATATTATATTTAACTGGACTTTCTTACGGCATTTATACTACTACTTACTATTACTTATGTCGGTGTCGTAAGAAACGACTAAGGGACTCACCAGAGTATGGGCAGCAGCATTCTCTGTGCATTACAACATCTACACTGCGATCGCCAACCCACCTGCCAAGCGTGGCAATTATGGCAACCCCTTGGGGGAGGCCTATGTCCAGCAGTGGACGTCTTTCAGTTGTTATGATGATTACTTATGTAAGTCTGTATGTTTAGTAGTTTATCAGCTAATTCGGCCACATATGTTGGACAGATTTGGATATTTGGTACATTACGATCTGGATCCGGACATAGGCAACTTATATACCGGAAGAGGAGTAACTTCCGTGGGATATTTCTCATTCACGCGAAACAAAATTTCAAACAAAAGTTAGTTTTTCATCAATTTTAATCATAGAAGGATCCCTAAATGCCCAAACTAACGAACCACTTATAAATAGAACCTAGCTTCACTTTATCAATACACATTGAGTCATCATGTTGAGATCATTTCTTGTGCTGTTTGTCTGTTGTGTGGGGTTCAGCGTGCAGGAGTATGCGGACTATATGGATTATATTTCAGCATTCCATCCAGGCAAGTAGTTGTAAAATTCAAAGGCAATCCATCGCCATTTTGTATTTTTCCGCAACTTCGATAAACAAAAATTTCTCGGATATGTCACCGGAAAATTGCAGACTTCATAAGATTGTAATAAATCTTATTATCTAATTTCGCGATATATTATGAAAAAATCGTTTTTTATACANCTTCATAAGATTGTAATAAATCTTATTATCTAATTTCGCGATATATTATGAAAAAATCGTTTTTTTATACAATAGATCCCATCGAAATTAATAGTACCCAATATATCCGTGTCTTATGAAGAAAAAATAAGTAGACCGAAATTTCACGCGATATTTTACAAACTCACGGCGAATTTACCGGTAACAGATATATTATTATAACATACTGTACAATGTCAAGTTGCTGAGATTTAGAATTAAACTTTTCATACAAATCTCTGTCTTCAAATATTTCGGTAAAGCGACACTTTTCGTCACAATATTTTAGTATNATTATAACATACTGTACAATGTCAAGTTGCTGAGATTTAGAATTAAACTTTTCATACAAATCTCTTCAAATATCTCGGTAAAGCGACACTTTTCGTCACAATATTTTAGTATTTTTTTTTGTTTTTTTACCAAAAAAATGTCATGTAAACAGCTCAAATAGTTCTTCTTCCTTGTTTGTTTATATTGCTTTTTTGTGAAAAAAGTGAAGGAATAATAATATTTTGTCATGAATAAGGTGATGGAGGCAGACTGGGATAACGATTTTACACAATTTAAAGAACAAGATACTGCAGATTAAAAAAAAATCATTTAAAAAAAATCCGAGTTAAATTCCAACACTTGCGGGTCCCCAAACAATGTACTGCATCCATGTTTANGGAGGCAGACTGGGATAACGATTTTACACAATTTAAAGAACAAGATACTGCAGATTAAAAAAAAACATTTAAAAAAAATCCGAGTTAAATTCCAACACTTGCGGGTCCCCAAACAATGTATTGCATCCATGTTTCATTATACGCTGTAACTTTGTGGAACAACCAAAATGTTTAAATCACTTTCTCGTTCGTGTATCATAGTTCGACGACCTTAAGAAGGTGGCTTCGATGAAGGGAGCAAACCGCCCTTGGAAGGCGAAGAACCAGGTGCTAAAAGGAAACATGGGAGAGGCCTACGTCCAACAGTAGACTTAATTTTGATGAGTTTGCTATATGAACTAGACGAGACTTTCACGACTTCAGTGTTACACCACTAACCGTCATAGCCCGATGGATCGCTATACAAAAGTAGCAGTAGGCAGGGCATATTGCTCGCAGAACAGATGGTCGATGTGGCTGAAAAGTTCTGGAGTGGCGGCCGCGTTCCGGAAGACGCAGCGTTGAAAAGCCTCCCACTGGACCTATGACCTGGTGAGGGTCGCGGGTAGCTGATGGATGCGAGACGCACAGGACCAGTTGTTGTGGCAACATTTGAGGGAGGCCTATGTCCAGCAGTGAAATCTTTCGGCTGATATGATGACGATGATGATGACAACAATTTTATCACTTATTTATTTTCCAGAATGTGCACAAAACGAAGTATTAGCGTGCATTCGTCCGTGCCCCCAGAAGACTTGTGGCTCGACTGACCAGACCTGGACTCTCGAAGAAAGAATTAAATGTTCGAACGAATATGCTTTGTGTGAAATCGACTGTGTCTGTAAGGAAGGATACATCAGAAGCGTTAAAGGTGGTCAATGTATATTAGAAAAACAATGCGGTAAGTTCATCATGTCAACATATTAATAGGCAAAGTTCATTTCTTGGCTCAGCTTTGGCAGCCGTTTGGTACCTGTGAATAGCTAGAATCCCGAAAATAAGGTCTAATCAAACTTTTGGTGTAAAATAGGTGCTTGACTCAAAGCTGACTCCGACATACATAGTAAAGAAATCATCACGTGCTGGGCAGGTGGTGATGATTATAGAGGGATTAAAATCTCATTGATAAATACTTATCCGATTGCCATCGAGGTAAAAAGGGCTTTTGTTTTGCGTTAAAACTTTTTACGACTTTTTGTATAATAATAATGTTATCAGATATGTATGTGAGAAACACTGAAAACCATTCAAATATCCCCTTTCATCATTTTTACAAGCCAGGTCTTAAAGCTACTTCTCTTCCTTTAATTTTCAGATAAGTGTCCGGGTGCTAATGAACACTATGCATGCGGAGGTCCATGCGACAACGTCTGCAATACGCTACACTTACAAAACCAGACCAGTTGTCCCCATACCTACACTGAGTGCCATCCCTCCTGTTACTGCAACCGTAGGTACGCAAGGGATATTAACGGAGTTTGCATACCCATTGAAAATTGCGGTAAAGAAAATATGGTGTAATATTTTTTGTTAAAAAACTGCATTTCTACTAAGCAGAGTACGAGAAACTACCAACAGCTTCCTTAAAATAATAGGGGAGGATGTTACCTCCCCAATTTTAAAAAAGCATGGTGAGGAAGGTGATAATTCCATAGTCACAATGACTCACCAATATCGTGTTACTTTACTAACAATCTTTGTAAGTCATTATTGTAATTATAATAATCAAATTGGATCATAGTTATCTGAAATAAAAGAATAATTATTATTATTATAGGGAAAAATGAAAACTCTAAAGGTGATTGATACAAACGTTTATTTAATACTTTAACGTTCCCCGAATCATTTTGACTTAAATTTAAGTCTATCGAAAAGTCTAGCAATAACTGGGTCCTTAGGCTCAAGTTGAAGTTTCATTCTGTCAGCGAGAATAACTGTCGGAAAGTCAAAATTGACAAGACACCACCCATAAATGTTGGAATTTTTTCAATCGTTTTTGCTGATAGAACGTCACTTTATCCGGAGCCTCATATTTTCCTCTACCAGATTCTGCTACGCTTGCTCCTTAGCCTTACAATCCGGCGAATCCTCCAGCTGAGGACATTTGCACGTCGGTACACAGGGAGAATCCATATTTTTCCTTAAGTAATCGGGCTTGCAAGCACATCCCTTCGTGCAAGGCTCTGCACTTGAACAATCGTAGAAGGCTACCATCGAGAAGCATACTTCAGGGGGACAAGATTCCTTGCAGTCTGTGTACACTTCATTTTCAGGGCAACTGGGTTCTGAAAAGAGGTTTGCCATTATTATTGTTATTTATATTTTAACCTGTAGGTTCCCCCCACTGCAAGCTGACCCACTCTTAAGGCTTGCCTCTATTTCTTCCACTTCCCAAGTCCGCGTGACTACAGCAATAATTTACTGGCCTGAATTTATGTGGCATAAACCTATGCCACTCCGTATTCTAGGATTATCTGGGACTCCTACAATGCGGTGGTAGTAATAAAAAAACAAAGTCTTCAGAAGTTCTCTTAGACTTTACTAAAGGTAGCTATTGAGTAGTCTTCTGGTTGGAAAAACATTTATTGAGTTTTTTCGTCAGGTTTTTAGGGTCAATAGCCACCCTAACATAACTTTACTGATTTTTTAACTTTATAACATAAAAAGTATGTGCGAACAACTTTGGGAAACATGGGTGCAGTTTGTGAGTAGTGTTTTGAAAACGTAAAAGAAAATCACAAGAAGTATATTGAAACGTTTATTAATTGACAATACATTTTGGGTTATAATTAAGAAGGTGCTCAGTCCAATTTTCAAAACGAGCAACTGGTATAAGCCAAGACATAACTTAATTCTACCATCAAGATTAATCGTTGGTCGGAACATAAAAATTTGGATGAGATCATTTTGGACTCTTTATTAATCGTTTTCCTTGATAGAATGTCAATTCTCTAGACGCTCTTCTTTGTCTAGGCCTGCTCCTTAGCCTGACATTCCGGCGCATTCACCCGCTGGGGACACTGGCACGTTGGTACACAGGGAGAATCGCTGTGTTTCCTTAAGTACCCGGGCTTGCAAGCACATCCCTTCGTGCAGGGCTCTGCATCTGAACAATCGTAGAAGGCACTAATTGAGAAGCATACTTCAGGTGGGCAAGATTCTTTGCAGTCTGTGTACACTTCATTTTCAGGGCATCTGGGTTCTGAAAAGAGGTTTGCTATTATTATTATTTGATTCTAGTATTCACTGTCCCACGCCTGGGATGAGGTCTCCCTCTATTTCTTTCTGATTTCGCGGGTCTGTGCGTCAGCTGCTAATTATTTTCAAGCAAGAACTACTGGTATTCCGAAAGTACCTACAGCAGGCACTTATAGCAGGCATCACCACAGCAGTGGCTATACGTATTACGCACCCAAGTTTCAGATGAAGTAAGAAGAAAATTGCAAGGTCTTCATAAGTTTTTCAGATTCCACTGAAGAATGAACCTAATTTTACCTAACTAGCTCACTTATCGAACTGAAAAGTCTCATCGAACTATTAAACTCAAAAGTTCAATCTCCTGGTATTAATTATTGGCTTTTCTCAGGGAGCGGAGCGTCTGGATTTGTGTTGGGTTAGTGACAATAACCACCTTAAAATAACTTTACAGAACTCTAAAATTTTAAACGTGTATTCTACTCTGCTTAAAACCCCTTTGGGGAATCTAGATACGATGTGCTAATAGTAATTTGAACGTAAAGGAAAACAACAATAAGTATATTTATTGAAACGTTTATTAATTGACACATTATGGATTTTATTATGCATGTGCTCAGTACAATTTTCAAAACTCCAATTTCTTGTTACACCTTGCAGTCTGTCGAGTTTTTCTTCTCAGGACACTGACATATAGGTATACAGGGAGTGGGAGGATCGTCGTCCTCCCTCAAATAGCCAGGTTTGCAAATACATCCTTTCTCACAGGGTTGGTAAGCACACCTGAACTCTACCATGAGTGAGAAGCATATTTCAGGTGGGCAAGGCCTCTTGCAGTCGGTAAACACTTCATTTTCTTCACAGCTTGGCTCCGAAAGAGTAGGCGCAACTATAGATAATATGAAATAAAAGAGCTTAATCAAGGTCGTAGTAAAAATAGGAAGATCAATCGCCCTTGGTTTTTACCCAACTACACTGCAGGACCCACTCTGCAGTGCGATTCTGTAAACATGTCAAAGTTAAAACTAAGGCGAAGTGAACAACAAGTGAGCTGTCAAACCATACAAACAAGACGGAATGACAGCTCACTTGTCGTTCACTCCACCTAAGTGCACACGGTGAACTATCGACAGAGTAGACCAGCTGGTTGCAAACGGCAGGGACGATAAGTGCTTGTCGTACTGCTACGGGCTGATAAACGTGGTGCTAATAAACTCTTTTTCTTTCTTTTGTGATCGGCATGCCGACTCGTTGCTTGGATAATGGCATGACTGAATAGATCTACGTAATTTATGAGCATTTATTGCACAGTACTTTTGCGTAAGGTCTTTAAGTCAAGAGTGAATATGTTACTTTTAGGCAAGAATGCTCCATCTTCGATCACAATATCGCTTTCCATCAGATGCGTGCATTTGTTTTATGATCAAACGTTTTATATCAATATAGCAAACCTTAGCTAAATGAATCTAATATAAAGTTCCAGTGTGATCAGGTGGCATCCGGATTTTACAAAACTGACAATATTTTTCCGTACTTGACAACATTGATCACAATTAGTCCATTATGCTTGGACACAGTCGTCTCTTATTATTTTTAACTGCATGGGTGTTGGGAATAAGTATCATATGTTGGACGGTGTTTTTAGATTTGATCGTTATGAAATTCTCGGTAGTCGTAATGTTACCGGTTGATAGATACAGGACCGCCTCCAATATACAGGCTCCTATATCAAATCGGGCTCGAGACTCCTTTCAGTGTTCTTCGATATTCCTCATAGTTTAGGAGTTGACCATCCACGCACTCTTTAAAATTCAACCTGTAGATACATGGGAGTTAAACAAGACTGACAAAATATGAGTTAAGATCTTAGATAATGCATGTAACTCTGATTAGTACCTACATATTCATCTTTGTGTATTATATTTGTGTTGTGCTTTTTACAAGTTTTATATGAATTTTCTTCGTTCGTATGTGTGTACGTTTGTAAATCAGTAGTCCATCTTTCAAGCACTAGGAAGTGGTGACGAGCGGGCGTTTTGGGGAACTGTCTTTATATAGAACTTTGACGTTCAAAAAGTGCTGGCACTCAGCCTAATTTGAATAAATGACTTTTGATTTTGATTTTTGACTTCTTAATTTTTATGATAGCATAAAAGCAAACAAAACAACGATAACTCGTAACATGTTTTATTGGTATTATATTATTTAATTTATTAAATGGTAATTTTTTGGTTTAAATTCGCTAATCAGCAGTTTTCGTACTATCAAATTTCTTCTTGAAATCAAATCCTACTGATTTCTTCGACAGTCTGGTGAATACTTCATCTCAGGACACTGACATATTGGTATACATGGGGAGTCAAGAGATTTTCTTAAGAAGCCTGGTTTGCACACACATCCTGTGTCGCAGGGTATGCTTGTGTTGCAGCTAAACCTGGCCACGAGTGAGACGCATTTCTCAGGGGGGCAAGTCTTCTTGCAGTCAGACCACACTTAATTTCCCTTACAGCTTGATTCTGAAAAGAGTTTATTAGAGTATTGTTTAGAACCTGTGACAAAATAGAAGAGATGGAATGATAGATAAAAAATATCCAGACTTTTTCATAAAAAAATTAAATAACCATAAAGCTTGTTTAAACAAAAACGAAACATTTGCTTAGTTTGAATATTCGAATTCTCTATAGAAGAATAGAAAGAAAGAAAGAAAAATGTTTATTTGGGACTCGCAAAAGACAAACAAAACAGTAAAATAAATTGTTAATTTATTTTACTGTTTTGTTTGTCTCACAAAATAGTAGAACTATAAAGAACGACATGGAGTATTAGTAGCCACCTTTGGGATGGCTCAGCAAAATACCAACTTGCCGCGCTTGAATCGGTGGAACGCAGAGCTAAAAGGCTCATTGGCGACGTAAAACTGGTGGATGCCAAGCTTCACAGCTTGGCTCTCATCTTGGCTCAGCTTCTTGACTCACAAGAATCTGCTAATAAGTTCTTAAAACAGGAGTAGATTTTTATGAATAAGCCCAATTGTGGTGAAAACAAACAAAGGAAGAATACAGTGTTACAGTTTTTATTGGAAAAAAGTCCAAGAATATGTTCCTGCGAAACTATCAAATCTTTCGACTTTTGACGAATGAACATTCCAGTGTTTAAAGGAGAGTTATCATCCCGCCTGTAATCCCCGATGGGTTAGGCAGAGACGCATCTAGTCTTTGACATTACGCCAGATATATGTTTGTCCCATGTAATAAATAGGTGGCGAGCCTTTGACATCAAGCGGGCACAGACTCTAATTTCCGGCTATGTAGAAACTAGCTTCTAGCTTATGTGTTATTCCAGACTATAATCTACCTCTGTGCTAAATTTCATAAAGATCCGTTCAGTTGTTCTGACGTGATTGAGTAACAAATATCCAAACTTTCGCATTTATAATATAACTAGCTTTTAATAATAATAATAGACCTTTTATTTGCTTTTGCCTGTGACTTCGTTCGCGCATATCCAGTTTTTCCCGTTCCTTTAGGAATTTCGTGAAATCCTCTCTTAGTGCTCTCCTGCACTTCACAAGGAACCTACTTGCCAAATGCTTTCACATTATCTGAGTGTTATTCACATGTCTATTTATTTATTTAATACTTAACGCACTCAAAAGTACAGAGCCGGACTTAATTTCTTGGTCATTCTCTATTTTATTTATCATTGCCATTGTTTTTGCCTTAGGCCGGATTCGACCAAACCCGAATTTATACACGAATAACTATACAAGGAATTATCAATTCCTCGATTTTATTCCCGAGTAAATCAACAGTCGTTTTTCCACGCAATCTAACGTATAGCTCTACTTGGAATAGCTATGCGCGATTGTAAGAGTGAATGTGAACCTTTATGAGAACGAATGTAATACCCGGCTAAATAACGTTGTCCTACAAACGGGACGGTGCAGAAGCGTAACTCATGTCAACTCTCATTTGTCGTATTATAGCGTGGTAAAGTAGCTGTCAATAGTGTCCATGGCAATAAAGTTGTTTTGTCAAATCACGATCATCATAGTGTTCAAACAAATCTTNTAACTATACAAGGAATTATCAATTCCACGATTTTATTCTCGAGTAAATCAATAGTCGTTTTTCCACGCAATCTAACGTATAGCTCTACTTGGAATAGCTATGCGCGATTGTAAGAGTGAATGTGAACCTTTATGAGAACGAATGTAATACCCGGCTAAATAACGTTGTCCTACAAACGGGACGGTGCAGAAGCGTAACTCATGTCAACTCTCATTTGTCGTATTATAGCGTGGTAAAGTAGCTGTCAATAGTGTCCATGGCAATAAAGTTGTTTTGTCAAATCACGAACATCATAGTGTTCAAACAAATCTTTTCTCTCTTTAAGCCACCTTGGACGTCTAGGCATAACTTCCTCATCACTATCACTATCTTGAATCAAATCGTTTAGTTAGACGTTGCATTTTATTTAGGGGCCATCCATAAATTACGTCACACGTTAAGGGGGAGATAGAGAGCATGCATTCTTGGCGTGTGACGTCACGAGTGCATAGGCGAAAAAAAGAATGTAAACGCGGTATTTACAAACAAACTTAGAATATTGTTAGTTTTTATTCAAAATTGACTGTTTTCACCAAAGGTTTTAATTTAACTTTATTGATCTTAATTTAAAATAAACAATAACATGTTTCATCGCTACCTTAGTCAGGCTCTACTTACCAAATTTTTTGTTCGTAACACATTCTTCACTTCCGTTCCTGATGAATCCGTTCATACAAGCACATTCTCGTTCGCAAATGTTTATATTTGCTAAACGTGGGATAAGGGCAGAAAGATGATGACGTAATTTGAAAATAGAAGAAATGTAAATTCCCTTATATAGGTTTTTATGAAACATAACTTTTAAGAAGCTACGGAAAATAAGTTGGTACTTTTCTTGTTAGAGCATCTCGTTTTTAATGAATCTCGAATACACCATGAAACTGTTGCTTTTATCTTGAAAAATATTGTTGCTTATGTTTTTGTTTAATATTTTAAAAGTAAATAGGGGTATTTTTGTTCTTTCTTTTCTTCTGGACAGGCAGTTTACAAATATTTTTTTTTTTGCTTATGGGGTCGTGTTTGACATTCTCGCTTAACTGATAGAAAGCGATGATGTAAGGGCGCACCCAGGAGCAGCTCATACCTGTCTCGCTGGTTGTTGTGCTTCATGGCCGACGGTTAATGCACTGAGCGTCCATTCCGAATATTCCCATGTATTGTGAATCTAAACTATCTAAATCTAAACTAATATTATAAAGATGAAAGATTGATTTGCTTGTTTATTTGTTTGTTGTAATTTGGCTCGAAAACTCCTCAACCGATTTTAAAAATTCTTTCACCGTTAGAAAGCTACATTATTAACTTAAAACAAAGGCTATATTTTATTTTCAAAACAACTAGAGATCCGTACGAAAATTTTAATAATGTAACCGAAAGTAGCAAAATGTTTTACCTCATAAATTCATTATTTGGCGTGCGCTGAGATAACTATTGATGAAAAAAAAAATGTGTTGTTGGTACATTATTTTTTTGTATCATGATTAAAGTACTCATTACTACCTATAAAGAAGTCCGCGAGGGTAGGTATATGTCTAACTATTATGGTTAAGTCACAATGACCGCTTTTTGGTCAAATTATAATTAAACTAACAAAACTTGGGTGCAATGGAAAAGTGGTGATTTTGGTATACGATTAATATTAATCCTTATCCATTAAAATTTTTTGATCATTAAGGCTGACTTTGTAGGTACATATAAATTACACTTTAAATTATTCAAATTGGACCTTTTTATTTAAAAGATACGTCGGGTTTAAAAATGCTCTAAATAAGAAAAATGTTGCAGTTTGAGCGAACTGGGGAGTCCGATGAAGTTGAAACAAGGCATTAATGATTTCGATAAAAATAAGAGTAACAAATTTTTATCGCTGCGTTGAAATTTGTGGAGTACCGGCTAAATCCACGCGGACGAAGTCGCGGGTAAAGTGCTATAAGGAATAAAATTCCCAGTTGCCACCGGCTGGCGACTGGGAAAAGTTATTGCCCCCACTTCAAATCGCAGAACACTGCGGCGTGGATCGCCAACCGATCGCCCCTCATTGCTGTCAGTATGTTTTTGGTTTTATTAGGAGACTAGCTGTCCCGCGCAACTCTGTGTCACATTTTTCATGAATGCTCCGCTCCTAATGGTCGTAGTGTGATGTTACATCCCAGCCTTCCTAAATGGACTATCCAACGCTAAAATATTTTTTCAAAACGATACAGTACTTCCTGAGATTAGCGCGTTCAACCAAACAAACATACTGTTCTTTGGTTGTACTTTTTAATTTTATTACTAGCTTTTAGCTTAGCGACTTCGTACGCGCCGGTTTTTTCCGTTCCCGTATAGCCTTCCTTGGAGGCTGAAAAAAAACATGTACTATAGACATAAATGTTTAAGCTGTCAAGATTTTTTGAACAGAAACTTGTCGGCCCATCGAATTGTAACCCGTCGAAAGTCACATTTTGCTTGTCGCGTTTATTAAAACAGGCTATAAATAATACAACTGCCCTACTTGAAAACGAGTTAATTACTGATCATCATAGATGAGACATGTTCAGACCTAAAAAAAGGTTTAACTCAAAGTAAAGGTCAGTTCGGTGGCTTCGCACAGGTGTACACACAGTTTATTTTGAGGAATTGTTCGAAAGAGATACCGCGGCCCTGGAACGCAAAGGGCCTTGGGCATTTGGGGGAACACGGGTGGGTTTTAGTCGGTAAGAGTCTGAGACTGCCTTCTGCTCCGCCCAGAGTGGAAAGAGTCATTTGATGTTTTCCCATAAAAAAAACACCGGTGTAGTTTATTATCCGGTGGTGGTTTTTCCAAAAACATCTTGCATGCAAACCTTAACCTGACAATTACAAACAAAAGAAAAAACAAATCTGTTGCACCGTTCTCATAGTCTTCCATAGTGATCATTTTCATATGCATAGACCAAAAAAATATATATACTCTGTACCTTTTGACTGCCATTGTCACATTTAATGTGACAATATCCTGTACGCCAACGTCACGTAAAAATATGTTAACTTAGTGGCTTGGCGTCGGGGGTACGCCGATGCGTTTATGTTCAAACGTAAAAAATATTAGGAAAAAAAAATAGTCGAATTGAGAACCTCTTCCGTTTTTTAAGTCGGTTAAAAATGACGGGCTGGTCGGCGGCATTTTAAGTGAGGTGACAGGGGGTGCCTTGCATTACCCTTTCTTATTTGTAAGAGGGGTCAGGTTAGCAGGGTTATGCAAGGTATTTGACTGTACGTACATCTAATCTATGTAACACATTTGTAAAAATCTTTTAAAAATATAAGAGCCTACTTGCCTTCTTTGTATCCAACACACAACACGACACAGCAGGTGACGAACAAAAGGAATCTGAACATCTTGACGTCTCAACGAGTTCTGAGGACACACGAAGAGGTTCAACTGCTCCGTACATTTATAGGTAGTGCTTTTAGGGTTCCCTTATCAAATAAATTGTTGACATTACTTTTACATAATTATTTTTGAAGAGTGCGTTTTTGTTGATAAGATTGGATATTACCTCTTGGATAAACTTGTGATGTATTTTTCAATTAGGTAGGTAAATACTTTATTTTGTGTTTCCTTTTGTTTTGAACACTCTTGATCCCTGATACGGTTTATGAACAGCAGTTCCTTCTTTGTTTTATGATTTTAATTAGGTACCTTTTCGAGTTACCTAATTTAATAAAAAAAATAAAAAAATCATAATTGAGTTTATGAACTAATGTGATCCCACTAACTTTGTTTTACTTGAATTATTTTTACATATTTTATCTCAATGTTCTAAACGTTTTTATAATAATAATAAAAACATTATGCATATTTAAAACCAGACTTAAATCAATACTCTTAGAAAAAAGTTATTATTGCATTAAAGAATTTTTTGATGATACTACCTTAAAATGGAGCATATTACCTATATATTTTCAATGTTTTGTAAATTATATTATTTATAACAGTGTGTACCTACAGAGCAACAGTTTTGTCAAATATTTATATAATAACTATTTTAGTAAAAACTAACCAAACGTATACCCAAAAAATTACAGCTATAGTTCTTAATAATAATGTTAGTGTTGTGTATTCCTTTTATTATTATTATATAAAGATTATTATTTTGTTAAAGATAATTATTTTATGATTAGCTATAAGTTGATTGCTGCGCCCTAACAGGGTAATGTATTCACAAAGTTTAGTTAAGTCTGTAACTGTGTGTACATTGTGTGCAATAAATAAATAAATAAATAAATAATAAGCTCCACCCTCCTCTAATAATCCGCAGAGTAAAGTTATAAATTATCTAAAGGCCTATCTTTATAATTTTAAATACTAGTTAACAGATTCTTAATTCAAACTCTCTATGGAAATTTTGAATTTAGAATCTGATAGAAGAGAGAATAGTAGGTACCTATTTATTAGTATTTTTTCTATTTCATCTCAACCCTATTTTTTAAATTTAACCTTTAAAAATACACGTACGGAATTCTATTTATTTTACATCTCAAAGTTGTACTTTATTTTTATTTCAAGTTCATCCTGTAGGGCTTGGAACAGGTTCCGACGTAAATAAATAACAGGTTACGTAGTTGCATACTTTAAAACACAATTACGATGCATAGTTTCATTTACCTTGGTTTACAATATCAAAAAACAAACCAAGTTGACTCAAATTTAGATTGCCTTTGACACGCTGAAAACAAATAAATTTAGTTTAAGTACAACTTATTTGTAGAACGAAAGCAAGGCAGCCGCACATGGTGGTAACACTTGCACTGCAAAAGTCACTCTTACTGCTAGGACATAAAGTTTAAATCAAATTACGCTAAATACCACTAAGGTGAAGTAGACACTGTTAGACACAGCTTTATAATTAAACAAGTTTTTGCCCGCGACTTCGTACGCGCATATCTCGTGTTTTCCTGTACCCGTATTTTTTCCCGTTCTCGTGTAGCCTTCCTCATGAATGTGGCTATCATATACAAAAATAAGATTGGTAGTTCCAGAGATTAGCGCGTTCAAATAAACAAACTCTTCAGCTTTAGTATAGATAAGTACAGAAATATGTTGGTAAATGGCGCTACCTTGACGGATCAACAGCAGGGAGTGCTCCACCTCCTATCCCGGTCTGAGCCTCAAAAAATGCAGCTAAAGTGCAGTCGCTGTCACCAACGATGCCGTGGATGGAAGGGGCGAAATTTTTGCCCAAACAAATCTGAGTTACAGTCGTGTCAGCAACACAAAGAAAAAGGTATAGATAACTTCATACTCACTGTATCTACTTGTTTTCTTCGTATTATGAATTAACTTTTGCCCGCGACTTCGTACGCGCATATCCCATTTTTCCTGTTCCTGTAGGAATTCCCCGTTCCCGTATGGTATATAGCAAAAGAATGTGGCTATCATATACAAAAATAATTTATACAAAAATCGGTTCAGTAGCAGTACCCCCTACAACCTAAAACTTACGAAAAAATCATTTTGTATACAATAAATCCCATCCAGATTCGAGACTTTCCAATATATACGTGTCCTATTTAGAAAAAAATAGTTTACAATTTCACGCGATATTAACAATCTTACGGCGTTTGCCATATTCCGGTGA
>NDFZ01002048.1:0-16175 GCA_002192655.3 Mamestra configurata | reverse complement strand
AAGGAAGGTTAGCCATGCAGCAAAAAGATTTTTATGCACTAAAATTGCCCTACTTTTGGGGCAGTCTGGTAAAATTATATTTATGGTACTTACTATCTATTGATAATACATTTTAAGGCATTTCCTAATGTGTGACTTTCATTTTGGAACACATAAGTTCTGAATGTTGGGCCTGAGTCTTCATCTCCTGGAAGCTGGAACATAAGAATAAATAATGGTAAGAGGTCATGACTGGGATGGAATAGATCATAGGATATTTTTATCCCAGTACCTATAGCCGTTAAATATGGGGAGGAGAACTTTGCCCAGCATGATGATGACAAAGGGTAAATAAAAAACAAACAAATAAACAGTATGTTCGTGAGGGATGATTTTCGACTTTCACGAAGACGAAGTCACTGGCAAAAGCTAGCACAATCGTAACTTTAAAAGCTCTAATATAAAAAAAAAGTTGTTTTGGTGTAGAGGTTATGTTGTCATGTGCTACTCTAATGTTGTATTTATTTTAGCACACTTAAATAACATATTTAGGAAAAGAGAAGTCATAAGTATGTATCGAATGGAAATTTACCTCTGATATCATCATTTTTCTCGCTTTAAGAACACAAGTTTTTGAAAAACTTGTCAATTGAGTGATTAGAACAAAACTAAAGATATGATACAGACACGCTCAGTTTATCAACACACTCAATACCACAGCTATATTTCTTATGGCGATATATCTTGTTTTCATAAAAAAATAATGAAATATGTTTTTTTTTTTTTTTAAGTTCTTTATCATAGTGAGTACTTTTCATGCTGTGTTTACAATTTTGGTTTGACAGTCCTTCCTACTTCCTGCGATGACGCTGTCAATGTCAAATTTCGTCGGATCTTTACTTTTTAAGTATATTGAACACCGTAACTAGTCTTTTGAGTGTAAAGCTTGCCACACAATGCCAAACATTTCAAATAAAATCATTGCATTGACATTGCAATTATTATCATTTATTAGATAAGGATACACAATGCAGTATTGTGTATCTTTTAATTATATTACTTTCAAATAAAGGCCTCACAAATGTTATTACCACACCATTCCATTACTAAGTCCTGTTGAAACAAAGTTGTGCACTTCCAATAGAGAAAGCCTCGTATCCACTTGGCGACATTTGACGCGCGACATGATGCGCAATATGTTGCTCATCATGTTGAACGGCAACGAGGAACTTTTGTTTAGTAATATTGTCAATGTTGCGCGCCTGCTGGCAACGTCACGCTTTGTGCACAACACAACGTAGCTGATTATGTTGAGCGTCGCATGTTGCGCATCAAATGTTGACTAGTGATGACGAGGCTTTAATTAATAATTCCATGCTTATTTGGTTTTTATTCATTGTTTTTTTCTTATTAATTTATCGATTCCGCACTAACAGACAACTGAATTAAACGAATTTTCAAACCATCTATAATTCTGAAAAAAAAAAACGTATTTTGTACAAAAGAATATTAGAATATTGATTATCTTCAGCGGAGTGCATCTTTCAGCTTCAAGACGCGAAATTGATCTAGGAATGGTAAGTTTTCGTTTGTACATCCAAACTGAAATATTAGCAACTTTGATTAGTTATGCAGAAGAGCCTCGGAATGTAGGTACATAGATGGTAGTAGGTAGCAGTTTGTTTGTTTGTAGACTAATGTATGTAGAGCAGACCTGAAAAACTGTACTCTGTCGTCGATAAGTAGGATTTTAGTGTATTAGGCAGTCTTTTTGTATTTTATAATTAAGCCAGGGGTGTGCATGCACCTTCTTGCTACGTTTGATTGATTGATTACCTAGTTTCTATAACTAGAGAAATGTGGTGTCTGCCCACACATCTAAACTAAAAAAACAAGTTGATACCTAGCGACCTAGGATCTAAAACTAACGGAGAGTGGAGGCGTGTTATAACTACCAAACTTTCAATTACAGGGGTAGGACTACATTAACAGGTCATAGCGGTGTCAAAGTTTTGTTCAAATTATTAGTAAGAGGGCGGAGGAGGCAGCCACAACCTAACGCTAGGTGTAATGAAGTGCTTATAACATCCGAAGTAATTTCCCTTTATAACCTTTGTCTCCGAGTTTAAATTTATCTCATCATTGCGTTTCGCGAGTGATCTTTCTCGGGTAAATTAAACTTTGCGGGCGAGCTAGCGTGGCCCATTATGTTCGTGCCGTCAATGCAATGTTCCAACATTGTCTCAGAAACTTGGAATATAGAAATGAGGAAGATATTATTGTGAGCACCATTTTATATTGATTATAGTAATAACTGGGCTTCGGGCATGGGCAGGCGTAGGTACTGGTAACTGCATCCACCGGAGAACCGATTATTATCATACTGTAGGTATGCTTGGCTCGATATCTGGCGATGATATGATGGGGAGGAGGGGTGGTCGACATTTGTGCTGCAAATTATCTTTTTTGGGGTAAGCCTTGTAGGATCACTAGTGTGTCTGTCTGTCCGTCGGTCGTTCCGTCTGTGACAGCCAATTCAGGTACTCCGACTTTACTGGACCCATTCAGTTGAAGTTCACTTTGTGTACCAAGGCATATAGGTAGGTATTTCCGACGTTAACGCGGGCGCAGTCATGAGTAAAAGCTGTTAAAAGTAAAAGAATGGGTACGAACGAACTAAACTAAAACATAATGACTAAGGATCACGTCTATTCTCCGCAAACCGATCTCATTGCATTTTCTAAATGAAACTGCTACCAGATTGTAGATAGGATAAGAATTTGAACTTGGGATAACAAAAGAGGTTCTTCGGTATTTTTTCAATCTGCCTGTTCTTGGCAGCCGATTGTGTTCTGTAGTATAAGTTCTTTCCAGGACCCTTCCCCTTCCTCTTTAAGTCCTTTGTAAAATTTTACTTAGGTAGGTATCTACCTAAGTAAAATTACCTTAGGTACCTACACAAATACACATAGGTGCTGTAGGTGCATGATACTTAAAGATACTTACCTTCCTAATGAGATGTTTGTACATTTAACACTGTTTTATTTAAGGTATTTTCAATTTATTTTATAATTTATGTATGACGTCAAGAGAAAAGATAAAATGAGATTAGAAGAAATAAAAAACACAACTAAAATTAAAGATGCACAAAAGACATGCAAAGCTTTAAAATGGAGATGGACAGAACACATGCTCAGACTTCAGAGAGACAAATGAGAAATGGACAAAAATAATAACAGAGTGGCATCCCACAGGAACGGAAAAAGAAGCCAAAGGTGACAAAAATTTAGCGGTTATTTCATCCTACAATCAGGTAAAAAAATATTCAAGCAGTGAATGAATGGCCAGTAAATGATGGAATGGGCAGTTAGATAAGCGAACTTAGCTCCCGTCATACTATTCGAACCTAACCTATCCGTGTCGTTGTGCCCGAAGCTCCATGTGCCCTATGTTCCTCTACTTCGCTAGGCAAGTCATTAAACGATATCGAAGCATGTCATTTTCCTAGCTGTTCTATTAAATGATGATGAGATGGATGTTACTTCGGCCGCTGATTAAACGGCGCCTTTCAATCAGGAGGCTAGGCAGCCAATTAAAGGGCTGATTGAGCTAGTTGGCTGCGATATATAAAATCGAAAGGTCACTCGCAGATTATTCAGGAAATCTCAAAAACTACTAGGACCTATGAAGACGAAGTGATAAGTAGTAATAGTTTTTAGTACAAAGGTACTTTCTGCTTACTTCTAAATTTTTTTTTACAGCAGACTAGATCAGTTCGGAGCAGATCCGTGTAATTATATATTTAATCCAATTTGAAAGTTATCATTCCGGTATTGCATTGTCACAGCGATTGGGATTTTTGAACAAAATCAATTTCTTTTTCTGACCACAAAAAAATAGTGTTTAATAATATAAGTCCAATACTCTGTAGTGTTAAATAAACATTAAAAATAATACGTTCTACTTAAGTATTCATACCTTGCTAAAGTCTTAAACACGTTAAGAAAATGCAGTAGGTACCTACCTAGATGAAAAGAAAAGTTTTACTTCAATACTATTTTGACGCGTTGGAAAAGTAAAAACTGTGTTCTTTATTCGAAGTAGTCAAGTTTCCTGAGTTTCCCGCTAAAACGGAGTGTAGAGAAGTCTAATTAGTGTTGTAAGTATACTAGCCACAAGAGGCAGTTAAACGCGACAGCTTTTCCCACGTTTTACTTTGCAGTGCATCTGGAACTACGTAAATGTATTGTGAATAG
This sequence comes from Mamestra configurata, assembly GCA_002192655.3. Lineage (NCBI taxonomy): Eukaryota > Metazoa > Arthropoda > Insecta > Lepidoptera > Noctuidae > Mamestra > Mamestra configurata. The sequence continues at coordinate 11,940 of NDFZ01002048.1, read as the reverse complement.
CTTCCTATTAACAATACATTTAAGTACATCGTTTAACGGAGGTTAAGCGGTAGGCTGTAGGTACTTAATGTTTTGAGAAGGTTTCCGTAGTTTCTATACTCACAGTTTGGAAATCAAACTTAACTCTTACAACGTAACGTAAACGTTACGAAAATCTAGGCTCAAACTTTTTCCATTAGCTTGAAATTTCAGTTACTAAAGTTCGTCAAAACGTCAAGAATTTACATTAGATATAAATGTAAACAATTGAAAAAAAAAATCCTCGCATTTTGTTTGTTAGGTAGATTTATCTTGCATACAAAATCCTCGAGTCACTTCATTCAATTTACTTGACATCGTAAAACTTAAAGGCTGACTCATAAACGTGGTTATGTCTTATAGGCGACATTATTAACTGAGTCGACTTCGTCTGAGTGAGGGTGTCGTCTAAACAGCCCTAAATAACTTGAATTCCAAGTCGTCTTATGGAGGTGGTTTAACTCTCGCGGTTGCATCAATTAAAATAAGTAGGAATGGCCCATAAAGTGTTTTGTTACGAGATTAACATCTAAGATATGTACATGAATAATTCAAAGTTATAAAGTGTCGTAGGAATCGTCAATATAAATTTAGTTCTGGATTAAATGTTAAGTTACTTATGTAATATATNTGGCCCATAAAGTGTTTTGTTACGAGATTAACATCTAAGATATGTACATGAATAATTCAAAGTTACAAAGTGTCGTAGGAATCGTCAATATAAATTTAGTTCTAGATTAAATGTTAAGTTACTTATGTAATATATTCTATAGTGAATAATAAGATTCTATTAACATTATTATTGAAATAAAAAGCAGGATAAGATGCATCATCCACCTGGCCGTCTTTTGCGGATTGGAGGCACAGGGTACGGAATAGTGGGGTCCCTATGTCTTTGACAGAGTAGCTTCTACTTTGCGTCAAAAAAAAAATCTAGATTTATTCGACTGTTCATAAAGTCATCTTAAATGAAAAGGTAATTGTTATATTATAAGGAACAATAACTGTTTTATCATTAACAAGTAGGTATTAGTGCTTAAAACGCTTTTAGTGCCCAGAGAAAAAAAAAGAGACCATCTCAAACTATCGGCCCATTGCGATTTTCTCCTGTTTCGCCAAGGTATGCAAGTCAATGATCTGTCCCCTTATCCAACACCATTTTAGGCTTTATCTTAGCGATCACCAACATGGCTTTGTAGCGTCAAGGTCTACTGCCAAAAACTCAATATCTTTTACGGAGTCCCTGATAGAAACTATTGACTCGAATAAGCAGTTTGATGTGATATACACCGATTTCAGTAAGGCGTTTGATTAAATCTCCCACTCCATACTGATCAGAAAACTAGCAACATATGGTATCACGGGACCCTGGCGGAAAAGTTTGGAATCATACCTCGCTAACCGTGAATTTTATGTTGCGGTAAATGACTTCCGGTGCCCGCAGGGTTCCCACTTAGCCCCTTGTTATTTATAATTTTTTAAAACGATCTTCCCCATTGTCTTTTTTACTTTTCAAAGTGCTTTATGTACGCGGATGACTTTGTAGTTACCCAGGAAAATTGAATTGAATTGAATCATCAAATGATATTGAGCTTCTGTAGGATGATCTGAATTATTATTCTCTGAGTTATTCGTGTACCATTCAATAACACTGTTATTGAATGGTACACGAATAACAAAATGGAATTGAACTTCAATAAACGCTACCACCTGTCATTTTCTATAAAAGTTCACCCCATCCATTCGAGGTATTTTATAGACAGCAAAAAATTCAGGAAGTAGAAACTATAAGGGATCTAGGAGTGATGTTTGATAAAAAGGTTACTTTTATCCCCCACATTGAAAACATTGTCAAAAAGCATCCAAATATTAGGATTTGTACTACGTAATACCAAGGGTTTCTAACAGGTCAGCACTAAAATATTGCCTTATGTTATAATAGCCTTGTCTGAAGCATACTGGAGTATTTTAGTGTCGTATGGAGACCACATTACACCACTCATAAACTTTTCTTAGAAAGTGTCCAGAATCGATTTCTATGGCACCTTGCTTTTTCCAAAGGGAAAAAAAGCACGCAGCTCCTATGTATCCCGTCTGCAAACATTCAAGATGCTCTCGTTATCGACCCGAAGATAAATTATGGATGTTCTATTTATATTCAAACTCCTTAGAAAGCAAATAGACTGTCTTCAGTTCCTGGGTCTCCTCATGTTTCGTGCCCCAACCCGCTTCCCTCGAAATCCCAACACTCTCCTTTACCCGCCCTTGCGTAGAACTGTCCTAGGTGCTAACTCACCAATACCGGATGAATGCGTAATAGTTATTTATAATACCAGTGCGGTAAGTTGGTTTTTTTTTTAAAGAATTATAAATCGGTTGAGTAGCTTTTGATTTAAATCGTAACAAACAAACAAATCTTTCCTCTTTATAATATTAGTTTAGATATCGTGTACTTACACGATATATGAAATGATGATGAAGATGAAGATAAATTTAATGTAATTTGTAAACAATTGTGGGCTAACCTAGATTTATAAAAAAGATGTTCCTGATTGCAAAACAGCATCAGATAGGCTTACGTACCTATCTAGTTCTGAATGTGAGTTACAATTAAAGGTACTTACTTACTTACTATCACGTGTTTTGTTAATATTTCCTCCACCAATGTCTCGCCAAAGTTACTCCCCGCATAGTACCTATAGTGAATAACTAAACTTAGACATGTAGTTTGCACGTTATTTGTTTACGAAGAGCCTTATTGCGCTAACTTACATCGTATTTTGTTGGTTCATGCAAACCAGGGCCCCTCTAATTGGGCTGTATATGACAATATAATAACTTTGCCTTCAAAGCCTTAAAAATGCTCAGTTCTTGCCTCTTTCGTTGTGATTCCAATGTCATTCCGTTTGCATGTCTCTACCGGATGTGTGGATGGACTTTGGACTGGCTTACAACCAGCTAACAGTCCAAATTCCACTAATCGCTATCATGTTGATGTAGATTGTAGGATTATATATCATTTAAAAATTATTACATGCGCACAATGACATGACATAATGTAAAAATAAACAAACAGACCGCTCCTTCCTAATATCTAGCAAATCACGTACCTATGTACATAATATGTACCTTTCTAATTTAGATAAATACCTAACATGATATTTCATATCATGGATTTAGGCTGTGGTACGGTCAAGAGCAAATATTTTTAGGTAGGTACGACACTCCTAAAAAAATCAATAGTAAATGTACAACGTCGTCAAAACAATTTCTTTTAATCAAGCGACTAGTGCATCTGAAGTTTTAAACAACCTTTATTGGCAGCAGGTTTATTCATGTACGATGGTGGTGGTCCATGCAACAATGGTGCAAAACCATTATCACTTTGAAGTAGGTACCTACCTACTATATCAGTCAATCTGCCTAGTCGACTCAAAGGAACCTAAATGTAGTTAGGAAATCACAACTACAATGTTCGTTTGGGTCGGCTACCAGTCTAACCGGACGCACTTAACTACCAGTATTTCACATGGAGCGGCTACTTCCACGACCCACAAACTCGGTAACAAACTAACACAATACTCCTTGGCAAGACTGGTATCAGATCTTGTAGCACGCGCGTGACCGTGAACAAGTAATTATCAAAGATCTAAAATTAACAGCCGGGCCCCACGGCATAGGAGTTTTCCCACCAAAGACGCGTAAGGTAGTGAGGCGCTGTGTGGATGAGTAGAAGCGCTGTGAAATTAGAATATGTGAATATTTCCACTAAAACTGCGGGAAGCTTGCGCGGTGCGAGGATGCGTAGCGGAAGCTGTTCAGCTCTGCGCGTGTACACATATCCCTCGTTCGCGTTCATTACAAACATCCCTCGGAAACGTTCCTCTCACGCTTTCCTCGCCTGCATCTCTTCTCTCGCTTTTTAGTTTTTCCACCAGAGCTGCGCTAAGCCTGGTTAGGAAAATGAAGTGACCCCATTAGTAGATTTCTGCCTCGGTATGCTTTCTGAGGCACGGCTGTGTAGGTACTACAATGTGGACACATGAATTACTTGGCCACTTTTCATGTTGACAGTGTTGACTGTATCTACAATCGAGCTATTTTTGGGCTTATCACAATATTCGGGGAGATAGGTACCTACTTTTACGCGTTTCAGCAATTGTACTTTGGCCGTAGGTACAGTTGCGAAGAGATACGAATGACTATACGAATACGAATAATAAGATAAATGTTCTTCAGGCTATCAAAGGTCGTTAGTTGGATATTAACATATTTTGATAAAAACATGGACCTTGTAAAATGTGTTATCAGGATGATATTTGTATTTTTATACCTACTGTACTTTGGTCGATGCTGTTGCTTACATACGGATAAGGTCCGGTACATAACATCACAATGACTTATAGAGATCATCATACCCGAAACTGAAAAATTTTCTTTAATCAACCTTGAACCTAATGCTTTAGCGATGCAGTTGAAAATCGATTAAAGAAATTTGACAGATTGTTGTAGCTTGATGTGCTGGGCGTCTGTACTTGGGGTTGAACAGTACCCCCATACACAGAAAACGGTAAACCAACTTTTCCCGCGGCTTTAATTCTGTGGCCTGTGCCACAGGAGTGTTTTCCTGGGATAAAAACAATCCTCTGAAACTTAGTGATCGTGTAGCTTTCTATTTTCAGTCGTGTAGTTCCGGAGATCACCTAGGCTCCTACATCAAAATTCCAAACTTATGAACTTACAAACTTTTCCTCTTTGTTACATCAGTGTAACTGACCACTATCTATTATTAAAATTGACAAGTTATTTTCCTCCATGGCTTAGTACCACCGTTACACTACATCTCTGTAAAGGAAACTGAAATGACTCATCGTAATCATTTTAATAAAATTGATCTAAGTAGGAATAATGAATAACTAGGAATAACGACACATTGCTAAACGTGCCTGCAATTATGTGCGTTGGTATACCTAACAGGTAATCATATTTTATGTTATAGATAATCTATTATTAGAAGATAATAGAGATAATATAGAATAGGTATGGTAATAGAAGCAGTGCTTCTACTTACCTAAAACTCTACCTGTTGTGAGATGCAAACTCTTTAGATCAGGTGCCNCTCTGAAACTTAGTGATCGTGTAGCTTTCTATTTTCAGTCGTGTAGTTCCGGAGATCACCTAGGCCTCTACTATGACATGCTAATGCCATCCAATTCCGACGATGTAAAAGGGATAGTGCTATACGCTATGTACCTATAGCTTCGTCTCTCTCTTGGAGCAGAATCTCGATCGTTTTAAGACTTCATAGTAGTGCCCCAGATGTTTTATTTCAATTTATAAAACAATTTTCACAAGTTTCACTAGTATTTTCTCAACTACAGAATTATTTTGGGGTCGGCTTCTTGTTAGACGGGATGCAGCTCATGCAGCTGAATACCAGTGTTTTACTTGGAACTATTATTTATCTGACCTCCACAACTGGGTGACACGATACGTCTTTGCAAGATTGGTTTTCGGGTTTCTGACTTTTGTCTGCCAGGACCAAAATCTTTAAAGTTTCCGAACAACGTAGTGGATCATTCGTCGTCAGGTCAACCTCTGTAAACATTACCAACCAAAAAAAAAAAATTGCTAGTTATTTTATTCTTAAATACCTAACTAATAACAAAATATTAAACCCGCGTCTAACATTACTTAGCCACGAGCCCTTTTGTATGCATTGTGTAAAACCCTACATAATTTTCTTCAAATACGAGATTTTTACATGCCTAGCCCATTTATTCCTTGGTGCCAGGGGCGGATCCAGGATTGTTGTTTGGGGGAGCCTCCTTGGATTACTTTTAGTAAATTCTTCAATGACTTCGTAAGGTTGTGGACTACCAAAGAAATCTGGGCCATTAGGGGGGCTTGAGCCCCTTAGCCCCCCCTGAATCCGCCCATGCTCGGTACCAGTGTTAATAATAAACTCCAGTCGTATGTACTGCGGCGACTGCAAATGGTTTGCGACACGTGCCTCATTGGATTGTGCATCCTACTCGTACCACACAGTGGCTTCCAACATTTCTATGCATCACAATGAAGTTGGTTGCTTTTCTGAGTATCACTCGGAATAGGGCTCACCTAAAAGAATTGTGTTATGAACAGCTTTGTCTAGATAGACAAGTACTTGAAAGCCATTCCCTTGTATTGTTAATTAATAATTCCGCCCTCAAAAAGATTTAAATGTTTTTCAGAAAACGAACACAGAAAAAAAATTTAAATGATCTCGCATGCATACCTATTCTGTTCATTCAATTTAAAAGTTTGGTAACTTAGTAGGTACCTATTGTTGTAAAATGAATCTGAAAAGTGAGGTAATCAGAGTTTCAGACTAATAAAACTATTGAAAATAAGTTTTAACGTGCTAAAACATGATTAGTGGTTTGGACCTTGGACAATAAAGATGTTTTAGACATTAAAAACAACGAGGGGATTTAAGGAGATTTCTAAGATGCGACCTGCAAGGCGCATCAGAAGGACGGGAATAGGAGAAGCGTTCACGCAAATAGGAAGGCGTTTTAGGGTTGTGAAGGATGTTAAATAGCAAACACAATATCCGAGAGTTCCTGCGAAGTCGGATAGGGAGCCACTTGAGTATCTTGCGAAATCCTGAAACATGATCGTATTTTTTGAGGTTGAAAACAAAACGAATACAAATATTTTGCAAACGCTCTTGTTTATTTAAAAGCTCCTCGGTGGCATCCAAATAACAGGCATCAGCGTAGTCTATGATGGGCTGAATGAGAGTTTGGGCAAGGGAAATTTTGGTGTTCAAGGGCAAAAAGCTCTGGAGGCATTTTAGCGAGTGAAATGTGTAGTGCACCTTGCGACTGACTTCAGCGATATGGTTAGTCCAAGATAAATAGGAGTTTATGATCACCCCCAGGTTTTTAGCCGACTTTGCGTTTTCAATCTGAACACCATTCAACAAGAGTGGAGACAGCGCCGCAATATCCAGCCTGTTCCGCATATATCTGCCGCCGACAACCAAGGCCTGAGACTTCTTAGGGTTGATTTGCAGCCCAAAGGACCGCGACCACTCCCCAATTAACATCAGATCACGGTTCACGGCGGCTACAGCGGCTTCTGCATCTTGCCTCAGAAAGTGATGGTAAAGCTGCAGGTCGTCGGCATAGAGATGGAAGTTAGAGGAGATAACTTTAGTAATAGAGTTAATAAAAATAGAAAAGAGAAGGGGAGAGAGAACGCCACCTTGGGGCACACCCGCAGTAAGATCTTAAAATAAAAAGGCGGTACAACTTTTTTGACTATGTAGTCGCCGATATCTTGCCGGCCTGCAATGTCTGGTAGTAGTTTCGCATTTTGATTACAAACGTCGATGTATATGGCCGAGTATTGAGTAGCACGTGCCGGTGTTTTGATTGAAAATGATTTTGTTATTAGTATTTGTAGTTGTTGTGTTAGCTTTGTTAGCGTCGTGGATTAGGTTGGTTAGGGAAAGTCGCCGGTTTAACGTGCGAGGACCATCGCCATTGCCTCTAGTGGGAAATGCTCATTTGTTTGTTGTTAAATCTTCAGGTATGATATTTTAATTTATTATTACGTAATCAATTAATATAATGAATTTGAGGTATAGGTACTGTATATAATCTTTTAGTAAATTAATTTCGAATAAAATACTCTCATGATAGCAATATGTTTGTTGTTGTGCCTTTTATAACCAATTGATTAAGTCTAATAAGAAATTATCTGTAGAGATTAATATTATCGTCGCTCGCTTTTTTTAGCTGATTTGAATTAGGAATACATTTATCTATTCGTTATTCTTTACATTTTCACTAACCGTCGTTACTCCATATTATTTGGATCTCAAAATACACCCATTTTGTAAGGCAACATATCTCATGTTTAAAAAATAATGCATTTTTCATTATTTTACATAGAGCCCTGTGCTATTTTAAAAAAATGTTACCGAAAGTAGTGCGTAGTAAACCAAACAAATAACCATACCTAAGTTATACAGAGTTATAAATATGTAGCTAAAATACTGTTCGACATTGGTCTAGCAAGTATCTAACCTATTAAACCTGTGCCAAAATACGCGTAGCTGGTCCGAGGAACTTGTGTGACCGCTTTTCTGTAAGGCTTTTTATAACCTACTAGCTTTTGCCCGCGACTTCGTCCGCGTAGAATAACTATTATATACGCGGACGGAGTCGCGAATAGAAATGTACCTAGAATAGTTACTTTGGCTGGCATTTTTATTTTTCAAAAACGCTTGAACATATTAGGTTTATTTATTTTTCGAGCAAGACAATAACTTGAGCAGGCGTGGTATCCATATTTTTTCAGTAAATCCGTTTGCTTCCAGTAGAGATGTTATCACGTTGATTTTTGGTGTGCAACTGATTCAAAATCATTTTTTTTTATGAATTGCCTCTTGCAGTTCAACCTAGGAGGTTGTCGACTGCTTAACCGGACTTGTCTGTGGCGGCCTTAATATAAATATTTTAAAAAACTTACAAAGGGCTGGATCGAAATAGTATTATTATTATTTTCAGGCAAGTTTAAGACTACAGGCTCAGTGGCGCAAGCTGGCTNGTACTGTATATAATCTTTTAGTAAATTAATTTCGAATAAAATACTCTCATGATAGCAATATGTTTGTTGTTGTGCCTTTTATAACCAATTGATTAAGTCTAATAAGAAATTATCTGTAGAGATTAATATTATCGTCGCTCGCTTTTTTTAGCTGATTTGAATTAGGAATACATTTATCTATTCGTTATTCTTTACATTTTCACTAACCGTCGTTACTCCATATTATTTGGATCTCAAAATACACCCATTTTGTAAGGCAACATATCTCATGTTTAAAAAATAATGCATTTTTCATTATTTTACATAGAGCCCTGTGCTATTTTAAAAAAATGTTACCGAAAGTAGTGCGTAGTAAACCAAACAAATAACCATACTTAAGTTATACAGAGTTATAAATATGTAGCTAAAATACTGTTCGACATTGGTCTAGCAAGTATCTAACCTATTAAACCTGTGCCAAAATACGCGTAGCTGGTCCGAGGAACTTGTGTGACCGCTTTTCTGTAAGGCTTTTTATAACCTACTAGCTTTTGCCCGCGACTTCGTCCGCGTAGAATAACTATTATATACGCGGACGGAGTCGCGAATAGAAATGTACCTAGAATAGTTACTTTGGCTGGCATTTTTATTTTTCAAAAACGCTTGAACATATTAGGTTTATTTATTTTTCGAGCAAGACAATAACTTGAGCAGGCGTGGTATCCATATTTTTTCAGTAAATCCGTTTGCTTCCAGTAGAGATGTTATCACGTTGATTTTTGGTGTGCAACTGATTCAAAATCATTTTTTTTTATGAATTGCCTCTTGCAGTTCAACCTAGGAGGTTGTCGACTGCTTAACCGGACTTGTCTGTGGCGGCCTTAATATAAATATTTTAAAAAACTTACAAAGGGCTGGATCGAAATAGTATTATTATTATTTTCAGGCAAGTTTAAGACTACAGGCTCAGTGGCGCAAGCTGGCTCGAGCAAGGGTCAGGGCACACCATAGATATATTAATTTAAAAAAAACCGACCTTTTTAGACATGCGGGTAAGGGTGCAACTAGTGACAACGCAAACGGGGAAATTTGTGGAATTTGATGTACGGTTGTTATTTGTTAGTTGCGTGAAAGTCAATGATATTAATTTTGTGTCTTTGTAAAGCTAAGCTTGTATGTTTTAATTTTACCTTCTGATCTGTACTCAAAATCTTTAGATTTAAGAAAAAAAAACAATAATAAATCAAATCGCAGGGGGTGTGCGATTTTATTAATCTCATCATCATCATTCACAGCCCGACTTCACTCACTGCTGATCATAGGCCTCTCTTCTCTTGCGCCAATCCCCACGTTCCTGTGCTAGCCTCATTCAGGTTCTTCCCGCGATGGCAATAATGTCGTCCGCCCATCTTGCCGCCGGCCGACCAACACTTCTTCATCCAGACGTTACATTCATTCATTTCTTTCATTCATTCATTCGGACGCCACTCGGTCACTGCCTTACTATTGCCAGGTGTCCTGCCCAGCTCCATTTTAGTTCCGCAATTCGTTTTAAGATATCAAAAACCTTCGTACGTCTTCGGACCTCGATGTTTGGAACTCGATCTATTAGACGTATGCCAAGTATGGAACTCTCCATGGCTCTCTGTGCAACTCTCAGTCTATACACAGCCTTCTGTCATCCTGTGTAAGCGTCCATGTCTCAGCACCTTAAGTCATGGTGGGCAAAATACACTGGTTATAGAGGCGGGACTTCAGACATTGCGGAATTTTGGCAGACTTAAGAATGTCGTCAAATTTGCTAAAAGCGGCCTATCCAGGCTGTATTCTTCTCGATACCTCTGTTTGTTGATGTTCTTTGCCAAATGAAAGGATATGGCCAAGATAAACATATCGGTCAAACATCACCAACGATTTATTTCCAACTTTAACAGTAGGATTTGAATCCCTGAAGATGTTTGCCATAACCTTCGTCTTGGCCATATTCTTCCTAAGACCCACCTTAAAAGAAGCATCAAAAAGGTTTTGAATTACTTTCTGGAGGTCATCAAAGTTCGCAGCGAAGCGAAAATTAATCTCAAGTGTAGATTATTTTATATTGGTTTGTAAATTGATATAAACCTATACAATTTCATAATAAAGTATATTAATAGCTTTTTCTTTTTGTTACAGAGTTCTTGAACTTGGTTCAAAGATTATCAGAGAAGTATGGCCAGGCGTTCCGGGTACATTTATTCTCCTCTCCTACTGTGGTGATCTGCCATTCAAAATATGCTGAGGTAAGTTAAATAAACATATTGAATTACAACCCATATGGGTATAGTAACGTCTTTTAAAATGCGCACAGCAAAGGAGTGGAACTCTCTGCCTGCGTCTGTCTGCCTAATCTCTTTAAAATTAGAGTTTACAGGCTTCTTCTGGGTAAGCTCGCTCCATCGTCGACTTTGTCTCTGGTATCTATTACCTAGACTAGAGTCAAGAGCAAACCCATATTAAATAATAAAAAAAAAGTAACTAAGTAGTAGACTTGTCTTATTTTTTTTATTTGTACGAATGAGGCATTTCATTTGTGGAGGTGAGTAAGTGTTAGATACATTTTCGACATAAAATTCGTTTGGTTAGAAAGTTTAGTTTTTTAGAAATAATAATCAAAAGTCATTAAAAAAAAAACTAAAGTAAGCCAGTATTTCATTTAAGTATTTTTAAAAGCTTTGATTCATTAAAAGAAGAACTGCAGCTATATCTGCAAACACTATGGAGATTCCTTATAAATTATGACGATACATTCAACGGTGTGTTACTTTGGTAATTAAATCCTCACTTGTAGGACACCTACTACCGATTCCCCACATCCTAATAACTTAAAAGGAGGAGGTTCTCAATTCGGTTGTTTTTTTATGTTTATTACCTCATAACTCCGTCATTTATGAACCGATTTGAAAAAATATTTTATAATGTGGAAGGATATACGTTTCTTCTTGGTTCTATAGAAATTTCAGAAGTCGGTGTTAAAATACGAAGAATCAACCAAAAACACCGACTTCTTCTCGTAGTCCCAAGGTTTTGTATACTTACATATTATATCGACAAAGTTAGTGTCTGTATTAATGGACTAAAGAAGACCTAATCTCTTTGAGAGGGGGCTGAAGATGCACCTCCCCATTACTTCAAAGTGTCATTAGCAGTGATCGCAATAGGTAATGCAGTTTAGGGTGAATAACCTAAAACGTTGTATTAATATGGATAAGCCTTGTGGGAAGCCGGATTTTATGATTTTTATAATAAAATGTTTTTCTTCTGACAAACATAGATATTGACTTCGTTGCTATACTTACTTTGAAA
>NDFZ01002047.1:0-16170 GCA_002192655.3 Mamestra configurata | reverse complement strand
GACACCTGGCTCGAATGACGTTTTGACGTATTAAATTAAATTATTCGATTGTTTAATTTAAAACGTCAAAACGTCATTTGGAATGTGTCGAGTCAGGTGTCAAGTTAAATCGCACGAGTTATAGGTACCTATGTTTGGAACTCAGTGTCTTTATATACTTATAGCTAAAGTCATTTTGAATAAAGTCTTGAATGAGCTGTTTTTAAAAAGACACAAACCTACTAGATGCATAAAATTCAATCAATCATAATTTCTGACATTTTGACAATTCACAAACGTTATCGCGTTTTTTACGTGGGCGAGCAGATGAATTTTAAACTTATGAAGCAATAGCTTAGGACGTTGACAAACATCCCGGTTTTTCAAATGATTGAAATGCTTCACACTCTTTAACAAAAACACAAAAACCCTCCCGTTACAGCACAGTTGCGTAAAAACATAACAAAACATTGAGTACCAACGTATGTTGTATTAAAAATATCGAAACGAAAACATTTCAACTTCAAATGTTAAAACTATCCAATAAAGCGGAATCAACAAAATAAAAATATTTTACAACCCTACAACAAAACCAAAAATCCAACCTTATTTCGACGTAAAATAAAGTTTATTCTCGCTTGGAGGTGTGAAGGGTAATTTGTTGCTGAAAGAGAGTTGTAAATAAAAGAGGTTTTATATCGCTGTTCGTAACATTGAACAAATGCAGTTTGCATTGCAAAGGATGCTGGTACTTGTGAGATAAGTTCAAAGTGATCTTGGATGAAAAGATAACCATTTGAAGTAAGATAGGGTTCAGATTACAGTAAAACAAGGAATAAATTAATCTTTATTACCTACAAAGGTAACAATTTTTATTTGTAGGTACTTCGGAGGACTAAAAGTTTGTGGCACACACATAACGTACATACCTAACTCATAATATCGCATATTATTCTTTCACACTCGAAAGGAATTCTAGATCCATTACATTTTTGCCTACCATTTATTTATTTTATTATTCATGTACTTACACATACATACACAAAGAAAAACAGTATATTACATTATAATTATGAGTACTTAAAGAAACTAAGTACCTACTCATTGCTAACGAAATTTCTTCCAGCAGACTTGCGAAACAAGAAATGAAAAAAAAAGTCCTAATTAAAGAAAAATAAACTGAATTAAAAACTAATTTATTTAATTTATAAAAAGGAGAAATAAAAGTTTTAGCTATCTTTAAAAAATCAAAAGTAAATATGCAAACTATTTTTTGAGCCAACTTTGTCACTTGGTAGTCGTAGGTTTATCGTAAGTGGTATATCAGCCGGTCTATTCTGTCGACATCTCACTGTGTACACTTATGTAGAGTGAACGACAAGTGAGCTGTCAATCCACCTTTTTTGTATGGTTTAACAGTTCACTTCGCCTAAAATTCACTTCGACATGTTTATATATTCTGTAAACATGTCGAAGTGAATTTTGTGTGTCGTGCATTCCGGTTGCGGAATTGTTCGAAAGAGTTACCGCGCGCACGGGTAGGTTTTAGTCAGCCTAGAGCGGAGTAATTTCATGATTTGATGAAAAACAGCGACCACGAGACCAACGGGGCAGCTTTAGGCACTTGTCTCACCGCTATCGATCTGCGAGAAGCGAGTAAAGCTAGAAACTAGATACGAGTTGGCGAATAGCGAGAAGCTAGCGTGTAGTTCCGATAGTTTTTTCACTCGGCTATTAGCGAGTGCTCTTGTGCGACGGGCGATTACTCGCTCCACTCGCTCCGGCCGGCCGAGAGATCCTACGCAAACCTGCACGCGCTACGAAGCGCTAAATTCATAATATGATAGCTAGCACTCACATCCGCACTATAAGTAGAAATGACCGCTGGTTGGTCTCTCGGCGTGAGTTCTGACCGACAAGCGAGCATCGCTGAGCGAGTATTATCTTTGAAAGCTCTTGTCGCTGCGACAAACTAGTGGTAAGAGAGTTCTCGCCGGCAGTGTGAACAGCCAGCTATCGACTATAAATGTATGTGTCTCTTTTACTCACACGGGATCTATATCTTTTGTCCGTTTCCTCAGCGAGAAAATAGTCGATAGCTAATCGCTTCCTCGTCGGCGGTGAGACATGTGCCTTAGTATGTAATTATTATTAGCATACAACATTTGAACCACACTGGCGCGATTAATGTTAGCCAGCGGGTGTGACTGACCAATTATTACTGCTCTAATTACACCTAATGACTGAACAGGTGCTAATGTGTCTCATGTAATGTAGAATGCAGTATGTTGTTAGTTTTATAGTTGCGAACTAAAAATATGAACATTTTTGGCGAAGTGTCATTTTCGTCCGAAGATGACACTTTAAGAAAGGGTAGATAATGATCCTACTACCGAACTATATATCTAGTTACAGCCGGTTTTACTTTAAACTAACTTCTGCCAGTGGGTTGGCTCGCTTGAAAGTTCGAAATTATTACATGAAAACGTTGATACTTTCGGAATACTAACAAAAACATAACCTTTTATTAAATACTTACATAATGTACAACTATATTCAGTTATAAGTCATCAGAGTTTAAAGTTGTCCAGGATATCTGACCGTGTGATGCCTCCGCCGCCGCCGTAACATTGTAAGTAGTCCTCCCCAAACCGTCATCGTCATAGACCGATCCTTTGGTTTTCGCATCCAATCCGTCTCCCGCACCAGTAGGTAGGTAAACCTTGTGTGAGTTCCTCTAACTCAGTGTCTTCAAAAGTAAGTTTATCGGGATCCACGTCTTTCAAACGTGCTTGCAGCAATAGGTAAGGGTTTTTAGGAAAAATTTTGCCACCACAGCAAGAAGTCCTGTGTTTGAAAACCCAACAAATTTCGTAAAACATTNGACAAACTAGTGGTAAGAGAGTTCTCGCCGGCAGTGTGAACAGCCAGCTATCGACTATAAATGTATGTGTCTCTTTTACTCACACGAGATCTATATCTTTTGTCCGTTTCCTCAGCGATAAAATAGTCGATAGCTAATCGCTTCCTCGTCGGCGGTGAGACATGTGCCTTAGTATGTAATTATTATTAGCATACAACATTTGAACCACACTGGTGCGATTAATGTTAGCCAGCGGGTGTGGCTGACCAATTATTACTGCTCTAATTACACCTAATGACTGAACAGGTGCTAATGTGTCTCATGTAATGTAGAATGCAGTATGTTGTTAGTTTTATAGTTGCGAACTAAAAATATGAACATTTTTGGCGAAGTGTCATTTTCGTCCGAAGATGACACTTTAAGAAAGGGTAGATAATTAAGTATCCTACTACCGAACTATATATCTAGTAACAGCCGGTTTTACTTTAAACTAACTTCTGCCAGTGGGTTGGCTCGCGTGAAAGTTCGAAATTATTCCATGAAAACGTTGATACTTTCGGAATACTAACAAATACATAACCTTTTATTAAATACTTACATAATGTACAACTATATTCAGTTATAAGTCATCAGAGTTTAAAGTTGTCCAGGATATCTGACCGTGTGATGCCTCCGCCGCCGCCGTAACATTGTAAGTAGTCCTCCCCAAACCGTCATCGTCATAGACCGATCCTTTGGTTTTCGCATCCAATCCGTCTCCCGCACCAGTAGGTAGGTAAACCTTGTGTGAGTTCCTCTAACTCAGTGTCTTCAAAAGTAAGTTTATCGGGATCCACGTCTTTCAAACGTGCTTGCAGCAATAGGTAAGGGTTTTTAGGAAAAATTTTGCCACCACAGCAAGAAGTCCTGTGTTTGAAAACCCAACAAATTTCGTAAAACATTTGCATTGACGGTTTCCTGTACCTGATGTCACGGTGTTGCCACCTTGTACATTTCATTTCAGAAACACTCATTGTTTACGCTGGGTTTCAAAATAAAACATGTTAATCTATTAAGCATAGCCTTTTCTTCCTGAATCCCAACCCATACCGCGAACACCTCTAAATCCATCTAATTTTACCTCCACTAATACGAAATATTGAGCATGACAGCACTTGTCATACAACTCTACCGCCCGACGTGACTCGGTGTGACCGGATCAAAAGCCCAGGCGTTGACGATCGTAATGGCCGCAAATACATTTAATTAAACATAACGTTTATGCAGAGCGGCAATTTTACATGCTCTTATATTATGATGGCTCATTATGCTTGTGAGACTAAAATTATATTTCTGGCGACATTGGATTTTAATATGTTGTGTTATCCTACCTACAAATAGAAACCAATTTACAAATTAAACGCCAATCAATGTACGCGATTGGTTGTTGAAGATTTTTATTCAACCAATCACAACAGCCATNCTACCTACAAATAGAAACCAATTTACAAATTAAACGCCAATCAATGTACGCGATTGGTTGTTGAATTTTTATTCAACCAATCACAACAGCCAACGTGCTTTTGACAACTTGTTACATGTATCTTTTGCAGAGACTTCTTTTTTGAAGTCGGTTAAAAATATTGAACGTTCTTGTTCCACTCATCTGCATTACGTCACATTCATCTTAACGCTCGTACGAGGAGCAGCATATTAAAAGCCGTTGAGAACGAGACAAAAACTACGGAATATCTTTGTAATTGACTCAAAAACGTGTAAAACTAAAATAAAAGAAATTGCAAACAAATTATCTTCCACGCAGATAATAAAGAGTTTTTAACTCTTTGGAACGCAGAAATATAATTCATATCATAACATAACACATACCTACGAAAATAATCAGCCAACACGTTTACACGCCAAAAGACAATAATTTAAAAAAGAGCATTAAAAAATAAAACAGGAGACGTTTGGCTCGTTCTGACAACCACTATCGTTTGTTAAAAGGGTCGTAATTAATACTAAAATAAACTTTTATTTAAATATTATAAGAGAACGTTTAAGTGGTTTTGTGAACACGAAAATTTTTCGCAATTGTTTTTGACTGATGTTACACACTGGGTTTTCTTGTTCGATGTCGGTTTTATTCACTCAGGCCCAGGCCTGACTGAATCTAAAACCCAAGATCCTGGGCTCTGGAATAAAAATTATGCAAACTTTTGTGGTAAATTGTTAAAAGCGCGTTAGTGATATGATTGGTTGAATTAATCATAAGCCAGTTGTATAGGTTGCGTTTAATTTGCGACGCCGGACGCGTCGTAAACATCTATCCTGCAACCGGGTGTTAGAGACTGAATAAAAGTGTGACATCGTAAATTAAACCAGCAGGTTAGGAAAACACGGAACTGCATAAAATAAACTTTAGTATTTTTTTACTACTAGATAAAAACCACTAAGCCATATTTCACAAACGAGTTACAGACAGACCCACATCGAAACGAACGATAAGCTATCTAAAAAATATCATTTAATGCATGTCGAAATGGGAATAAGTATTTTTGTCCCACAAACGACCGCTAATAATTTACAAAATTGTCTTCGTACACTTTTCTTTGGAACATTTATTGCTTTTTAATGTACTAGACGACAAGGCAATACACTATACAGCCAACGGTCACGCGTCATAACATTACCGGACATTCGCTTTAATCTTTTTTTATCTGTCATCCGTCAAAGCTAACGACTGGCAAGAGTAGCAACCGCCAACAGCCTAGATATACGGCCTTGTTTATGGCGGAAGGTCTATGGTCCAATATTAAACGTCACATTTCAAATCTTAATGCAATTAGTGTCGCGCTAATTTCGGCTAATCTTTTAATGTTTCTTTTAAATCTATTAAAAAGACTTTCAAGTGGTGTTTTTAATTGATGAACAATTTCAGCTTTTTTTAATTAAAAAAATACTCCGTTTCAACGTTATTGCACTTAGTTAACAGAGTTAATTTGGCTTGTTCAAGTTTAGTTTTCCCAAAAGTCTCTTCAATAATACTGAAACTGACAAATACTATTTGAAAAGACAAAGGACCAGAAATAGGATATTGGTCCTACTATATTTAATAAGACCCGATCTAATAAAATTCTTAAACTTATGCAACATACGTAGATTTTACCCAAAGAGGAAGCTTAAATTCCATATGCAAAGTATTAACCAATTAAAATAACCATCCAAAATTACACGTTAAACTCCCAAAGTTTCACAGCCTCGTATTAAAGGACCAGAGACAAAAAAACAAACAATTTTTTTTCTTAATATTTTTTTTTAAACTATCACACCGCTGTCAACAAGTGTGAAGTGGCCAGTGAAAAGATCTGAAGGCGGTGAGATCTCTTTGAAGCGAATACACCGTTAGAACATGACGTGAGGGACTTATAACTCATACCATTTGTCACTTTTAATTGCCAGTTGTTCTTGTCGAACGTCTGAAGAAACGTTATATAAATAGTTTATTGTGAAATAAATGCGGTGCAGTGGCTGTGAGTGAGTTGGGATGGGTTCTGTGGCGCTTGCAGGGAAAAGAGTTAAAGGTTTTTTATAGCTGTTGAATGATGTCTGATTTTAATTGGTCTGGTTAAACGGAGGACAACTGGGAATTGGTATCTGTATAGTGGTATGTGGTACTGAAAGTAAAGTCCCTGCATACCTCCATTGAAAAGGGGAGGATCCTCCGAACCAGACGGTTGTTGTGTCTGGTGGGCAACTGCCCGATAGTTAATATTCGGACTGTTGTATAATTTTCAAATCGCACGGAAAACTTTGCTTGCGCGATACAGTATTTCGTTGTTAGTTCGTCGTAGATGGCGCTGCGGTTCTCGTTTCTTTGTTTTTCATGTGGCGGCATTGATATCGCTACATCTGCACTATACTGGTCGCAGATCACAGATATAAGGTAGCTATAGTAAACTATTCCGAGTGTAAACGTGGCTAAAATAACGCCTTTCGTTCAGCTTAATGGACTGACAACCATGTGTTGTTTTGGGCAGACTGGGTGTGGAAAGCAGAGGACCAGGTGTTGTGATGCGCTTGGGAGAGGTAATGATTAGAAGTGGATTGCGATTGGCTGAGTTGATGAGCCACAACACAATACGAAAATAGCAACCATTTTTAAATGAAATAACGAAATTCTGGTCTAGGCAGAGTCTTGTCTAGTTCTGGTCTAAGTAGAGTAAGCAAATATATGTTTAACTTTATGCACAAAGCTAAATAAACAATCAATTCGCAAATACCAAGAAGAACTATCCATATAAAGATAACTATAGCCTCTGTTCCTCTACTTAAAGATGCGACTAGCTCTATCTCTCTCCCTCCCATCCTTTTCCAACAAGACCACAACACACCCAGTCTTTAAAGAAATTAAGACATTAAATCCTGAAACGGTTATAGTGTTCAAAGCGGTCATTAGTACGTCGATGGCTGGTTTTACTTTGATGTCCTACCATCGCGTCGTTAACAGCCAGCATTGGACTGTAAACACCTAAACGACATCCTATTCCGGTCAGTCAGGGCGATTATTATTGATTCTAAACGGTTTCAGTTTTGAATTTAACGGAAAATGGATGCCGCATGGGGTAATTGGTCGTGTCTGGGAAAACGATGTAGCAACTTAGATCATTTTGTGGTGAATGCTGGTTTTGCGTAAGTTTTCAATTATATATTTTATGACTACCTATCGCCCGCAGCTCCGCGTGAATTTCTAAAATTATTCTTATCCCAAGGGAACATACTCCCGGGATAAAAATCCTATGTGTTATTCCAGACTATAATCTACCTCTGTGCCAAATTTCATCGAGATCCGTCCAGCCGTTATGACGTGATTGAGTAATAAACATCCACAAACATCCATCCAAACTTTCGCGTTATAATATTAGTAGGAAGTATAGAAGTATAGATTAGCTTTGTTCCCGTGGCTCTGCTCTCAGGTCCTATCCCACTGGGGTCTGCATTTTTATCGGAATCAAATGTAGGTATCCTACAGCGCAAAAGTGTCCCTTTCTATCAGTAGGTATATTATATTATTTATTTTTTATTATTATCTTTATTTATATTATTTGTGCTGATATAATGTGATACTGTTTGTTGTCCCAAATAAATAAATAAATATAGAATTTTCGTAACAGGATCAGACCTCCTCAAAACAAGATTGTATGTTTAGAAAACTTTATGATATAAGATTAGACTACCTTTGGTATCATAACTTTAAAATGAAGTTTTTGTAACTTTGAAACAATCAATTCCTCCCATGCTAGTCATATATTTACCTATGATTAAACCCTAAATGATTCAAATACTGACTCAACCCGCTTCTGTTGTATCTTATCCACGAAATTTCTTAAGGTGTACCTAATAGAAGAATGAGTAAACCACAATAAATTATCCTCAACATTCTTCAGGGAGAACAGTAGCCAAATTCAAATTAGGGTTCCCAATAATAGCTTCGTTTATAACGCAATAAACTAAATATACTTAATGCCTCCTCGTCGGCGAACCATCCTGTACGCGCCGTTTGACATACAATTAAAAATGACAGATGAGTCGTCGCCATTTTGAATCCGCTCAAAGAAGGCCGCGCTGAAAAAAAAACCGTTCAACACATTTTTAGCTAGTTAATCTCGATGGATGGATGTAAAGATGTCAATCATGTGGTTTTTGAGAACGCGTGAAAGTTTCTAGTCTTCGTACGTGTCAATTATTTATTCTTTGATGTATTTGCCAATTTTGTCAAGGATTTGTTCGTTTAATGAAGAGCCTGTAGCGTGTACTTTTGAGGTTGCTGTTTTCGTATTGTTTTTGTCTATTTACGATCAATTTCTTGTTTTAATTTGACTCTTTCTGATTCTTACTTTTTCAAACTTTAAGCTTTTATTTCAAATACTTAAACCATTTAAAGCAACTACAAGGGGTTTTTCAAGGAACTAACTATTTTTGTAATTTATCTAGCAAATTTAGGTTGTCCTGTGAATCTGAATCTATGTACAGTGTGCTTATGTAAAATGTAATAGATTTGTTATCTGGATCTACTTGACTACCTACTTACCTATTTATACTACCCTACATACGACATACCAATTTGACAGATGAAAATAACAAGAGCTAAGATAGCAACTCTAATCGATTGTTGGACTTAAGATTCTTACCATACATAGTTGAACGAATTTCACTCGCTTTAGCTCTATAAAAACTCATTTAAAAATTTGGTCCTTTCGACCGCATACTTCTCTCATTATTTATGTACTATGTAATTTTATTTTCATATTACACTATTTTTCATCTTAAATATTTAAGGAGGTACAAGGGTAGTTTCACCCCTTAAGATGGCTCGAGGCGATAGGACTTCCCCTAGTTCCCCCGCCCATGAATTTAATAAATAATAAATGTATGATATCGTGTAAATAAAGACCAGGAAAACTGACATAAATATAGAAGAGCTTTATTTAGGGCTTTGGGTTCATGACGAAGATGATCCATAGAGATCTACATTTTGGAACGTGTAAATAGCTTCAACTTTCTGACTAACCTGCTTTCAATTCGAGTTGGAGGTGTAAATTAAACTATACCAAGTTGTGTTCTACTTCTTCTCATGAAAAATACATTAAGCAATCCACTTTTGGCCGTTTTAAGCCGTCGATGACTGCTGTCATTCGCAGAACTTTGCTCTCAAAGTTACTGGTATCAGAAAGCATACATTCTAACAAACAGTTTTTCCAAGAGGTACTTACCAATCACTATTTGTGTTACCCAGCAGTACCTAGCTGGATTGTGGAGGTCTCATAAGCAGTTACTTCACAAAAAATCTGATATGCAGCTGCAAACGATTAGATTGGAAGTCGACCCCAACATAAGCAGCTTCCCGTTTGAGTAGACGGGGCCCGCGGTGGCGGGCCCAACCAGTCGGGGGCTGCGTTGAAAATTGCTTAAGTGCTCCCGTAGCCCCAGGTGCAAGTCTGCGAGGGAACACGAGGTGGTTTTAGTCAGTAGGAGCCTGGCAGACACTTCCATCCACCCAGGGCAGAAGACATTTGATGATTATCCATAAAAAAGGGTGTTATCACCTCGACTGACAGAAAGATTGGTGTTCGCAGAGACCGTTGGAGGTTATGTAGGTAAATAAAACAAGTTTGACATAACTTGAAACTATTTTATGTCAACATCGAGTTAATGTAGTGGCCGAACTAGTTAATTACAAATATTTACAGCGTTGAGCATCGTATTAGCAAGTACTTAACTATTTATATTTAAGCATGTTCAGACAAGTGGGGAAACAAAAAACTGAAGTCTAATAAATGGGTTTTTGATACATAGGTAAATTCAAATGAACAACTTTCTTTCTGAGCAAAACATTTATGAAGAAACTACTAAAGAACCCTGATACTTATATTACAGATTAGTACTGTATTGTACAATTGTTAATTAAAATATTTATGTTTCACATACTACAAACGAGAAATATTTCTGATGTAACTCAATCGAAACACCTTATTCATATTCAGGATTGAGAGACTTATAGGCCCAGTTTCTAGAACGAAAGTTTTCACTTTTTCTAAGTTTTATCCAAATCTGTTCAGCCGAAAAACGTGAAGAGGTAACAGACATACAGATAGACATAATTACTTTCGCAAATATAATATTAAGTACTTAAATATGGGATACTTAGTCTAGGTCCAAAAAAAGGGTTATGCAAAAAAACTACGTTGATTTTTTATCCTATCTATAACACTTTGTCTGAACATGCTTTCTGATTCTAGATAATAATTTGTGATAGGTACTAAAAACTAACGTTGATTGGCGTTACAGGTAGAGATGGGCTAGAGACAGGTTTAAACCTTGAATTAATCGGGTTCAAATCCAATAGTCAGGTTTAAGCCCAGTAGTATTTGGTTATATGCCTATCTCTAGTTACAAGAAAAGTTCCTGGTCTCAAAAACACAAATTTAAAGAGCTTTCTTTCTTGCTGTTAGACATTCTATAAAATACCTCGCATTTTTAGTAAATTGAAAATAAGAAAGGTTTTTTTATTTATTGGACGTTTAATAGGAACTTATAATGGTCAATTGGGTACACAAGACAGCCAATAAGCTATATTTTAAATAGCCTGAAGCCATAACATACGGAATACATAAAAATCCAGACTCTACCATTTAAAATTGTATAAAAACTAAGCAAAATACAAAATGATAAGTTACATAAATAATTTAAAGCTGCTTAGCTTTAAAACAGTTTCTTAAGAAATAGCATAATCTTATGTCGTATTGATATATTTACAAAAGGTTTATACATGACTTAATATAATTTATTCACATTTCTTATTAATATCGTTTGGTGTCGAATTGCTAAATGTGTATAAAATATAATCTAATTGAAAAGCTTTATAAGTAAATACGCCTGGCTTTTGGCAAACGTTATAAAAGTTAGGACAAAAGGACCAAGTTTTTGATCAGATAAATATTATAAATAAAACATGTAACCCCAAATCATAAATTAAACTGAACTCGAGTAATGCAATTGGCTGTTGATAAATGTGTAAACAGCTAATCACATTTTTTAACGAAGGGTTGAGTATTTGACGCATTCATTTTGAAATAATTATAATTTTCGTTTCAGAAACTTAGGCATGTAGCCTAAACTATATATATGTCACAGCCAACTAGGTATATCAGCCGATTAATTAAAAACCTAGCCTTTTCATTTAACCACGCCGTCTTCAGCGACATTAGGTGACATGAGCAAGTCATTTAACGAACCAAAAATATCACTTAGGTCGCTGAAAAATCGGCGCAGGTAAATGAAAAGGCTAGGTAACCAATTAAACGGCTGATTTAGCTATTTGGCTGCGACATATACATATTATTAAATTTATTGAATGGATAATCCCGTTCTTTGGCTATTTTTGACAGCTGTATTTTACCAAAAAATTGGTCCTTGTACATATATTTCACTAGGTAGGTACTGAAAAAGTGTCATNATTAAATTTATTGAATGGATAATCCCGTTCTTTGGCTATTTTTGACAGCTGTATTTTACCAAAAATTTGGTCCTTGGACATATATTTCACTAGGTACTGAAAAAGTGTCAGCAAAAAATTAAGCAATGAAATAATTTGAGATCATTATGCGAAAAATGACTAAAATGCACGTAAATATTTCAATAAGCTGCAATGCACTGTATTAAAGAAAAAAACAATTTATCAAATTATTGAGTCACTTTAAATAAGTTAAGTAAGTACTCATCAATGCCCAAGATATTTTTTGCAGGCAGGCGAAATTTCTTAACACTTAGCTTTGTAAAAATAATACACGGTTGGTAGCTAACAAAGAAAGATTTTTCATAAACTTACAATAACTTCTTACCATAAAGTCCTTATTTATCTTATTAAATACGTATCACAATCGATTCATAATGTTACCTTAAATAAATTGCACTATTTATAATACAGTTCCGTCACTTTCAACCTATAGTCTGTCCACAAAGAATGGTCATTGTGACATTTAAATTAAGTTTCTTTGAAAGACGAAATTTAAATTACTATGCATGTTATTTAACTTCCATTATTATTGGGACACATGTCATTTAAATAAAATGCAAAAACTAAATTGGATTCAGGAAGCCTAATTGTATTTTTCAACATTTAATTTTTGTGAGCAAAAAAGCAAATCACGAAGTCATTTTCTTTGTTGATACACAAAAGCTTATTTAAATTGTCTAAATAATTTTTAAATCTCANATTGTATTTTTCAACATTTAATTTTTGTGAGCAAAAAAGCAAATCACGAAGTCATTTTCTTTGTTAATACACAAAAGCTTATTTAAATTGTCTAAATAATTTTTAAATCTCTGCTAAATAATTTTTAAATTGTCAACCGTTTCGCACTGTAATGAACAGACTTTAGGGTTCAAAATGTTCGTACACAACACTATGTAGTCAATAAACAGCACTAATTTGGAAGTCCACAACTGTTTTCATTCTCTTTCTCGACCCGAGGGTCCTGTGACCCTGGGCGCTGCCACAATCACGTGTGAGAGTGTCCCAGGCTACCATGCGAGTGGTGATGGTTGGCTGCGAGATGGTGGAAGTACGGCGCATAAGGACCAGGTCCCGTGAACGGGTACGGAACCCCATGGGAGTACAGCAGGCCCCCAGGGTAAGGTCCTGATGGAAAGCCCCCGGCTGATGGTGGTGGAACCGTTGGACTGTTGACATCCATCCCCGGATTCTGCTTTTTCCATTTCGTGCGACGATTTTGGAACCAGATTTTGACCTGGGGGAAAATAGAGTTGTTAGAATAACTATAATTTTGTGACGATCTTTTCATTTTTATTGATGCAGGTTAAATTAGATTTCTTTGGGAGTAAACAATATGATAGAAAGAAAAAAAGATAGATAGACTGAGCCATCATACAACTGCAATGTCTCCTATTATTTTGAAAGTTTATTTCCCCAATAAAGTAAAGAGTAATTTTGTGGCACAGAACATCACACATAAGGCAGAGGTGTACATGGCCAGTGCTTTCATATTTCGCCAGTTAAGTCCAATGCAAGTGGAGATGATCCTATTATGATCGGCGTCAATGAACATTAAAATAATCGTACAATCATAGCTTTCTCACCTGTGTCTCGGTCAAACTCAAGCTCAACGCCAGATTCAGCCTCTCACAGACCGACAAATACCTCGTCGTCTTAAATTTATTCTCCAAGGATACCAGCTGCTCATAAGTGAAAGCTGTTCTAGCTCTTCTAGGCTTAGTTCCCCCTTTAGAGTCCCTAGAAGAACTCCCCTTGCCTTTCTTTGAACTCGAGCTGGTCGGGCTCTTAGGGTCGCCGTTCTCGTCCAGGTCTGATTGCGTGAGGATGTCATCATCGAGGTTGGAGGTCTGATCGTCTGTTTCCACCTCGTCTGCTTCGATGTCTGAGTGCTGGAGGTGGTCTTTTACTGTAACAAGGAGAGAGTTTTTGTTAGATGGGATATCGCGTGCGTGATAGTCGATGGGGTGGAAAGGTTCTGGAGTGGCGACTGCGGACTGGAAAATGAAGTGTTAGAAAGCTTCCCACATGGTAGACAGATGACCTGGTGAAGGCCTGGTGATGCGATACGCGCAGGGCCGGTCGACGTGGCGACACTTGGGGGAGGTATATGTCCAGCAGTAGACGTCTTTCGCTTGAAATGATCATCATGATGTGTGTGTCGTTACGGGTTGATAGAAGCCAAACAATCTGAGGCCAGACTTGGCAATGGGGGGGTATGATGATGCCAATTACTGGATATTGGAGGTCTGATAGGCCGTCGCTTCATGTATTAACACTGGTATTGACATTTATTAATGTCGTTTAATTTTTTGAATGCTCTGCTAATTGTAAGAAAATAATATCAACAATACGTCAGAAGCAGTTTAACCGGCCAGATGTAGTAGATATACCTAGGTAAGGTGAGTAAAAGTTCAGTAAGCAGGTGTTTGAAACGATATAATTATTTAAACATGAAAAGGAAAATGTTCATTAAAGAAAATGCACCATTTGTCATATATAATTTCCCTCTTAAATACTCATTTATGATTCTAAACTCTTAACAGATGTTATAAATAAAGCACTTTTATCGCTTCCTCATAACGCCATTTTCATAAAAATATTCATGTTTTTCAGATGATATAATGGACATTTCCGTTTCCTTCTCCGTCGGCGCGTGTGGCTAGTGTTGCCAATGCGAAATAGTTTAAAAACGGCTATTAATTTTTAATGTGGTAACATTGGTAAGAAATTCGAAGTCCGGAAACATTAAAAATATAATTTATGGTGGGACAGTTTTGTGTTTAGTAAAATTACTAAAATGCGAATTTTAATGGTGTCCAGGATGTATAAATATTAGCGAAATTGGCTGTGTGTTTTATATCGTTTAGTTTTGAGTTTCGGAAGTTCAAAATGGCGGCTTGATTGGTGCTAAACAGCGGCGATACAGTCGATTTAAGAAGACAGAAAGATATTCTGAAAATATGCGTAAAACAGTTAACAATCTGTTAATATTTTTAGACTGTTCTGCTGACGACATATCGAGTGCTGCAGAAAGTGTAATTGACGATCTACAACAGGATATGAATAAAAGCGAGGGGTAATATTATAGATAGTAATATATTNTTTAGACTGTTCTGCTGACGACATATCGAGTGCTGCAGAAAGTGTAATTGACGATCTACAACAGGGTAATATTATAGATAGTAATATATTGAACATAAACCAAGACTTGGATAGTTGGATGTATCTTATTTGTAACATGTTAAATTGTCATTGGTAAGTTTATTTTTATGATGCTGCTGATAAATTTAATAATGAAGTGAAATTCATTTATCATGTCCGAAAAGTGGTTTTACCCGATTGGCCTTGAAAGAGGATATCTAATGTTTTTCGAGAGTGTTTATGAATGTATGTTTCTTTCTTTTAAAATAAACTCAGGAAAGTAAGTGAGCCAACAATGTCGGTACTGTAAANGTGAAATTCATTTATCATGTCCGAAAAGTGGTTTTACCCGATTGGCCTTGAAAGAGGATATCTAAGTAATGTTTTTCGAGAGTGTTTATGAATGTATGTTTCTTTCTTTTAAAATAAACTCAGAAAGTAAGTGAGCCAACAATGTCGGTACTGTAACGAAAAGCTTCTGAATGAAGTCAAATTCATAAATTTCCCATTACTGTTATTTCAGCTCATCCTTTAACATCGACTGAGAATACTTCTCACAAACAACAAACAAATAAAACACCCTATTGGAAAATATACTTTAAGAAAACCTTCTAATTTTACAAGACTTAACCACCACACAAATTCACACGATAATGATCAATAAAACGAAGGTGACAAAGTTTAAATTACAGTGAAAGGGAGAGTCGTTAAAGATGTTTTTGTTAAGGCCGGTGCTCCACGTCATGCAGTACGAATTAGTGCTATAAAATAAGGAGCAGATGTCGCGACGACGGATATATTATTGGTGCAAGCGACGCACGATGTTCGGATTAAATACGTCCTGTTGGGGTGGATAGCAGCTCAAGATAGTTGAAGATGTAAGTTATGGATGCTGCTTTTAATTGGGAGGTTGATTGTTTTAGTACTTATAGGATTAAATAGGTGGATTAGTGTTGTTAAAAGACAATAAAGTGAATTAGCAAATGAGTTACTTGCTACATTGACCATTCGTTTATTAAAGAATACATTGTACCAATTATTTGCAGACTATACATATTTTTAACTGCGTTATTGATTTTCTGATGACCTACCTGTCCTATCAGAATCACATAAGCTACAGAACAAACAAAAC